>CAUYPK010156759.1:0-53449 GCA_963574355.1 Loris lydekkerianus
ACACTTCCCAGCTGACACCCATTATTGCTGGAAGGATTTTTTTTTTTTTTTTTTTTTTTTTTTGAGACAGAGTCTCACTCTGTTGCCTTGGGTAGAGCACCATGGTATCATGATAGCTCACAGCAACCTCAAACTCTTGGGCTCAAGCAATCCTCTTGTCTCAGTTTTTTAATTTTTAGTAGAGAGTCAGGGTCTCGCTCTTGCTCAGGCTGGTCGTGAACTACTGCACTGAACAATCCACCCACCTTGGCCTCCCAGAGTGCTAAGATTACAGGTGTGAGCCACCCTGCTTGGCCCTGACTAGGGAATCACTAGGGCACCACAGGCAAATTCTGGGCACTCCTTCTATGAGGTCAATTTCAAAGTTTGGAAAGATGCCTACTCTCCTTTAAAAACTCATGGATTCAGAAAATAAAATAAGAAAAAAATAAAAGAAAATAAAAGAAAGAAAAAAAAACTCATGGATTCACATAAACTCTGCTCTTCCTTATAACATTAATTTTGAGTGTCTGGATTTTCTTTTTTCTTTTTGAGCCAAGAGTCTTATTCTGTCACCCTGAGAAGAGTGCCATGGCATCACAGCTCACAGTGATCCTCAAATGATCCTCTTGCCTCAGCCTCCCACATAGCTGGGACTCCAGGCACCCCCCACAACGCCTGGCTAGCTGAGTGTATGAATTTCCATTAATCCTTTTTGGCTGGCCTATACCACTCAGCTGACACTCAGCTTTCTCTCAGGGAGAGAATGAAAGGCAGGATGCTCTTCTATCTCTTTTCTTCTTTAATGACAGACTTTCAAACTGAGACTCTTCCTGTACCTGTCCATGCATCCACATCTTCTCAGCAGCCCTCACTGATGTCCTGCAGACGTCATGTTAATACATGTGGTGAATATCTCAGGGGAAAGAGATAGTGTAAATTAAGGTAAAGAGAAGTTCACCTACAAAACAGCATCCTGAGTCTCTGTCTCCATGTCCAAAGTGTCAGGTTGGAATGGGATCACATGACTGGAGAAAAGCAAGGGGACTGAACCACTCCAACCTACGTTCTAGAGCTGCACCCTGTCCAATATGGAAGCCATAACCTACATGTGGCTATTAGTCCCTGAAATACCTCATTAATTTTGTTATGCTGATTATATACTAAAGTGATAATATATTGGGTAAACTGGGTTAAATAAAAATATTTTTAAAACCAATTTAAAAACTCCTACTATTGAGTTCAGGAGTTTGAGACCAGCCTGAGCCAGAGTGAGACTCTGTCTCATAGCTGGGTGTTGTGGAAGAGACTAGTCGGGAGGCTGAGACAAAAGAATTGCTTGAGCCCAAGAGTTTGAGGTTGCTGTGAGCTGTGATGCCACAGCACTCTAGCTGGGGTGACAATGTGAGACTCTGTCTCAAAAAAAAAAAAAAAAAAAGTTGGCTACTAGAGAATCTAAAATTACAGATGTGGCTTGCTTCATCTTTCTAGTAGACAGCTGCTCACCATCTTCTCTCGTTAGGAGGAAAAGGTCTAAGGCCCTTTCGTGCTGCATAAGGAATTTTGGGCTCTGCCTGAAGCTTTCTGACCCATCAGGCCTAATGGAGCACTTTGTAATTAGTAGATAGAACCAGAACCACAACAAAGAGGCAGTTATGTGTCTATAGCTGATCATGGCAATAATGTTACCTATTAAATAATTCTCATTTAAAATTTCAATCTTTTATTTATTTATTTATTTATTTATTTTTTGAGACAGAATCTGGCTCTACCCCCCAGGTTATAGTGCAGTGGTGTTATGATAGCTCACCACAACCTCAAACTCCTGGGCTCAAGTGATTCTCCTGCCTCAGCCTCCCGTGTCGCTGAGACCACAGATATTCAGCACAACCTCTGGCTAATATTTCTAGAGTCTTTTTCTTACTCAGGCTGGTCTTGAACTCCTGGCCTCAAGCAATTCTGCTGCCTCAGCCTCCTAGAATGCTAGTATTACAGATGTGAGCCACTGTGCCTGGCCTAAAAATGTAATCTTTAGAATAAATTCTGGCATATGCAGTGATGAGCACTGAGTTTGGACAGTCCCTGTGGACCATCAACTCACCATCACCGTCATCCATCTGGGGAGCAGGCCTTACCTGTTCCTGCCAGTGTTGATCCTCACATCACCAGGAACGAAATTAAAGACAGATAATGCCGTAGCAACGCCGTTCGTGACTCTGTCCTGTTGAATCAGGAGCTCCTCTCCCTTCTTTTCATCACTTATGTATCCTCATTCTTGAATCTTCTCTCTTCCCTCGGGTTTCCCTGCATGCTCTCTAATCTCTCTTCATTGCTTTCTCTTTTCCCTTTCTGCCTCTATTTTCTTTATAATTTTTATAATTTCCTGAATTGGCAATTTATTCACATAGTTTAAACAGTAAAAAAGTTCTCAAGGGCCCGGGCACAGTGGCTCATGCCTCTAATTCCAATGCTTTGAGAGGTCAAGGCAGGAGGATGGCTTGAGGCCGGGACTTTGAGACCAAACTGAACAAGATAGTGAGACCTGGGAAGGAAGGAAAGAAGGAAGGAAGGAAGGAAGGAAGGAAGGAAGGAAGGAAGGAAGGAAGGAAGGAAGAGATTAGCCTGGCATGGTGGCACATGCCTATAGTCCCAGCTACTCACGAGACTGAGAAAAGAGGAATCCTTGAGCCCAGGAGTTGCAGGCTGTAGTAAACTGTGATGACACAACTGCATTCTTGCACTCTAGCCCACACAACAGAGCAAGAGTCCCCATCTCAAAAAATAAACAAATAAACAAAATAAAATGAGGCTGGGAGAGATGGCTCATGCCTGTAATCCTAGCACTCTGGGAGGCCGAGGTGGGTGGACTGCCTGAGTTCACTGGTTCCAGACCAGCCTGAGCCAGAATGAGACCTCATCTCTAAAAGTAGCCTAGTGTTGTGCCGGGCACCTGTAGTCCCAGCTTCTTAGGAGGCTGAGGCAAGAGAATCGCTTGAGCCCAAGAGCTTCAGGTTGCTGTTGAGTTGTGACACCATGGCACCATACTAAGGGCAACAAAAGTAAGACTCTATCTCCCAAAAAGAAAAAAAAGAAAAAAAAAAAAAAAAAGGAAAGAAAGAAAAAGAAAAGAAAAGAAAGTTCCTCGAGAGTATACAGGAAAGAATATTCTCTCCCTGGCAATCCCCCAGCTTCTATCCCTCAAGACAGCCATTGTTTCCAGTTTCTTGTGTATCCTTCCAGAGATATGCAACATATATCAAAACAAATATAGATATGTAGAGATACATGCTCTTTTTTTTTTTTTCTCAAATGGCAACATATTGTGTTCTGACCCTTGCTTGTTGCAAGTAACATGTATCTCGGAGATCATTCCCTAGCAATAAGTGAAGCTTCACTTTTAAGACCATAAAATTCTATTACACGCCAAATCATAAATTATTTCACTAGTTGCCTACTGAGGAAGATTTGACTTGCTTCCAACTTTTGTATTACCGAAAATGCCACACATGTATCATTTTGCATTCATTTTAGCATATCTGAAGGATAAATTCTCTCAAGCAGAATTGCTGAGTCCAATGGTAAATACATGCAAGTTTGATTGATTTTGCTGAAATATCCCCCAGTTTGTGCTCCTATCAGCAAGGTATGAGAAAAACCATGTCCCTATGTTCTTACCAATATAGTGTTTAAAACGCTAGAAGACTTTTGCCAACTCTCTAGATTTAAAAAAATACCTTTTGGTGTGTAGTTCTAATTTGCATTTTTCTTACTATCATGATGGAAAGCATATTTCCATATTTCGTGAGCTATTTATATTTCCTTTTCTGGGAATGTCTTTCCCGTTCTTTATTTTTCTTTTGGACTATTGACCTTTTTCTTGATTTGTAGGAGATTATTATACATTAGGCATTGCTATCTTATAATGTGCTTTTTTTTTTTTTTTTGCAGATTTCAAGTATTTTAATTGTAGAATCAATGTCTTTTCTGTGGAAGAAAAATCCTTTTGTTAAACAAAAAATGGAGCCTCTTACATTTGACATAACATAAAGCCATCGCCAACTCACCTGGACTTTGGGGCCTCCTCCAGACACTCTCGAGATGTAACTCATGATGTATTTGGCAGCCACTGTCTTTCCAGCACCACTTTCACCACTGAGGAAAGAAAGACAAAAATGCCTAACTATAAAGTGGATTGAGACCAGGTCTCTCCTGTGCCCCCCCCCCCCCAAAAAAAAAAACAAACAAAAAGAAAAAGAAAATAGACAAAAAGAATTCAGGAAAAAAACAACACCCCACAATGTTGGTTAAGAAAGTCAAATCATGGCAGGATGAGGTCACCTCTGTGACCTGGGTGAGCGACATTAACATCGTGAGAATCAGAATCTTAATAATTTGCATTGTGTGTAGGAAAGACAAGTAATCTAAGTGCCTAATAACAGGGGGCAGGATTAGGGAAATTCTGGAATATCACAAGGGTGAAGTTACACCTGACACAAAGACTGTAAACACAGGGGGGAAAAAGCAGAGGCAGTGATGTTACATGAAATAAGTAAACTCAAATTATATATGAAACATGGTTACAAAAGTATTTTATAACTACGTTAATTGAAAAAAGACTGAAATCAGAAGTTTTGGTCAAGTTAAAGAGACTATGGGACATAGTCATGTTTTAATTCATGATTTACAAAACTTTTTGTAATGTATAAATTTTTTCTGCAATTAAAAAAAGAAAAAGAAAAAGTAGGCACTCTGAGGTCTCAAACCATGTGCCTTGTCTGATGCAAGCTTCCTTATTTTAGAAGTTCTAAAATTAAAGGATGAGGCAATATTAATCACATCCTGAGTAACAAAGACTACCTTCCATTTGTTAGCCTGGTGCATGGGGAAATCCTTTTGTTAAAAGTATTTAGTCTGTTCTTCAAAATCCCCAACCATTCTTCCTTGAAAATCCCCCTGAATTGATAATGACCTCAACTCAAAACATGCTTAAGTCAGTCAGATTGGTCATCTCTCTGTTGGTAGCCTTTGTCTTACTGGGATAGAATTAATTAAAGCAACCCATGTCATAGAAAATGATGGTGGGGTTCAGTACGAAAAATTCAGGCTACTAAAGTTCCTAAGATAATATTTTTGATTGCTCTTGGTAATCAGGAATTTTGGGGTGGCTTGGAGCCTATTGCTCAGTGGCTAGGGCGCCAGCCAAACACACCGGAGCTGGCGGGTTTGAATCCAACCCAGGCCTGCCAAACATTGAACGCCTGAAAAATAGCCAGGCGTTGTGATGGGCACCTGTAGTCCCAGCTACTTGGAAGGCTGAGGCAAGAGAATTGCTTAAGCCCAAGAGTTTGAGGTTGCTGTAAGCTGTGACATCACAGCACTCTACTCGGGGCAACACAGTGAGGCTCTGTCTCAAAAAAAGAAAGAAAAGAATTTTGGGGTATAGAGCAAATGTCCTTGTATGAATACCCAGCCTAATTAACTGCTATCAATTGCTGAGATACCCAACAAAAGGGGAAACATTGGCTTGTGGTACAGCCAAAGAAGATAACCCCACCCCCAAAAAGGAAAGAGAAATAAATTTTGGAAATAATTTGATATTTCAAAACATAACAAGCAAAAGATTTGAAGTAGCCAGGCGGCAAAACTCAGACCTCTGGTGAATTTCCCTGAACTAATGTATGGTCTTCGATAGATTTTGGAGAGGAAAGAGGGCACTATCCTGGTTGAGGGCTCAGACCCTCTGAAAGTCTCAACCTACTCATGCAGTTCCTCTACCTTCTTAGTGCCCAGCTCCCTGGCTTCCTGATCACTCGAATGGGAAAATCAAACTCAAATTTCTTAAAATGACAGTGGCAGGTAGAAAATGAGCCAGGCTGGGACGAGGCGTCACCCTGCTTACAGAGGACATGCCTATTCACAGGCACAAGTAAGTCCGGCAAATTAAACTCCACAAGGAAATGATCTTCTAAATTATCCACATAATCAGATGATTTTTATACAAGATCCAGGGTCCATACACATGCACTTTCCCTCATTGAAGCACAGGTAAAACATCAACAAGGGAACTCCATTTTGTAAGTTGTAAAGAATGAAAACATTTAAGAATATTGGAAAGTCCAAGATTACAATGGTAAAATCACCTAGTGTAATATTACAGAGTAATATAAATGAAGTATCGAGACTCTGTTAGTAATGTAAAGACAACACAGCTAAGATTATAATTGGTAATATGACCAGAAGACAATGTATCAATAACATGTTTACAACTATAAGAACTGAAATCAAACAAGGAAAAAGAAATATTTCTGACTTGTTAAGACGCTGGTATAGTGATGATTCTTTTCTCTTTTCATATACTTTCTCTTGATGCTTAAATTTTTTGAGATGGGCAATCAACCATATATTTCAGATTTTATAAAACAGAATTTTTAGTAAAAGAAGAGATAACACATGACAATGATAATCAATACTGATTAGTTTATTAGAATTTTGTTCAGCTTCCTACAATCACCAGGAGTAAACATATATTCACTAAGTTTTTATTTTTGCATTTAGACTTCTTTAGAACAAGCTGTGAAAGAAAGAGAACAAGTCCTACTGGAATTATAAAAAATAGTACAGTAATCTCCCAACTGTGTCTTCAGTTAACAGTATAATCAGACATGAAATATTTTGTTCCTTTCATTGGAAGTAGAAAGATAATAATTTAAAGTAACTCTTTTCATATACTAAAATAAGTATGCCAGGTCTAAAAACAGGATATCTACATTCTCAGAAATCGTGATCTTTTTCAGGAGATTTACAATAATTAGTTCTGGCTAAACATTGATTGGAATTTTCATTTCTTAGTTTCAATTTACAGGCACTTAAGAAGCAGTTTTATTGATCAGAGGCTGGCAATTTGCTTAAAATACGGTACAACAATGGAGTGTTACATAATTACTGAAGCTTATAGTAGCTATATGCTTCTATAGAAGGTTATATGTAACTATAATTATACTGGCCTATTTGGGATGAAAAAATATTGTTTCTTCTTCTGGACCAAAACCCAAGTTAAAAGAATGTGAAGATATCAGATAGAATGTGCAGGAGATTGAAAATTATTCACTTTGCATCTCGGAGCAGTGAGAGCAATTTATTTGCTTTGTTTACGTTTACAGGCCGCCCTTCCTAATTTCATTGTCTTCACTTGATTTTTTTTTTTTTTTTTTTTTACAGACAGAGTTTCACTTTGTCACCCTCAGTAGAGTGCTATGGCATCACAGCTCACAGCAACCTCTGGCTCTTGGGCTTAGGCGATTCTCTTCCCTCAGCCTCCCAAGTTGCTATAGGAGCCTGCCACAACGCCTGGCTATTTTTTGTTATAGCTTGGCCAGGGCCGGGTTCGAACCTGCCACCTTCGGTATATGGGACTGGCACCCTACTCACTGAGCCACAGGCACCGCCCCTTCACTTGACTTCTAAAGTGATAAAGTGGGCTGGGGAAGGTGGCTCTTGCCTATAATCCTAGCACGCTGGGAGGCTGAGGTGGGTAGATTGCTTGAGTTGGAGTTTGAGATCATCCTGAGCAAAAGCAAGACCCCCATTTCTATCAAAAATAGAAAAATTAGCCAGTGTTGTGGCAGGTGCCTGTAGTCCCAGTTTCTCGGGAGCCTCAGAAAAGAGGACTGCCTGAGCCTAAGAGTTTGAGGTTGCTGCAATCTGTGATGCCATGGCATTCTACCCAGGGCAACAGAGTGAGAAATCTGTCTCAAAAAGATAGATAAAATAAAATGAAAATAAATAAATAAATACATGAAATAAATGTAAAAATTAAATTAAATTAAAAATAAATAAATAAATAAAGTGACTCAGTGGACCAAAAAACAAAACAAACAAACTCTAGAAATTAGGAAAATGTCCCAGTGGTTCCTAAATCTGGCAGTCCATCAGAATCTTCAGAGTATTTTTAAAATGCCCATGTTTGGGGCCCTCATTTGACCTCCTGAATCCCAGTCTCCAGGGAAGGAGTCTAGGAATTTTCAAAAAATTCTCTAGTTCTTATATAGATGTCTGGGAACCAGCCAAGCAATTTTAAATCAGACTTAAGACAGACTTCACTTAAAAATCAATAGTGTTTTCAATTCATGCAAACTTATTTTAGCAAAAGTGAAAATATTTCAGCTGTTTTGAGATATCCCCTAGAATACATAGGGTCAATTTTTCTTACTGTTGGAAGGAAGACTCACACAGTGCACTCCATCTTCCCATTCCAGGTCCCAAAATATCTCTATTGGATCAGGATCGTAGCAACTCTCGATTGAGTTAGCATAATTGCAATGTTTTCTTTGCACTTTAGAAAGGACAAAAACTTACCGTATATACTAGAGTATAAGCCGAGTTTTTGCGGCACAAACACTCGGCTTATACTCGAGTATATACGGTAAAACAAAAATCATTCATGCATTTACCCATGCAATGTGCACTAACCCCGCCCCCACCATGGGCTAAGCTGGGGCCATAATGCTTCGGGGCTCCAGCCAGGGAGGCGCTCACTTCCTGCCTCTTGGGGGAAGTCAGGCCCACAATGCCATTAATAACCCAGTGAAGATGTGGACTCTCGGGTGGCACCCATCCCTGACTGGAGCATATGTTTGGAAAAGATCCTGAAAGGAAGTCACAACTAGTTAAAGAGACAGGTAAAGGTAGCCAGATGTGTGTGTGTGTGCGCATGCAAAAACTTCATTTTTTTGATGAGAAAGGCAATTTGCTCAAGGACACTTAGCTAGTAAGTGGGAGAGGTAAGAAGGAGCTTGGGTTGGCATGACTCAGGAGCTGAAGCTGTACTGTCTCAGAGGAAGGGAAATATTCTATGTTTCCCATCATAACTCCGTGAACAGCACAATTCACAGTATGATCAAACTTTTAACTCCTCCTGAGACTTTGCTTATACGCATCCATTCAAGCGAGCCTCTGCCAACAACATTTATTATCTCTCACACAGTTGGAACTAACAAATGATAGCCTGCATCACTGTGATCACAAGACAAGATAATTCTGTGAGAACAAGAAACGACATCAAAGAAGGTCTGGATGGTCCTCTGGGATGATTCAAATCCCAGCTTCCCCTCCTGGCAGCCCTACTGAATGCAGAGCAGAAAAATAAGTCAGAGGGGAAATATCAGTGGTCACTGGAAGGTGGGGATGAGGGGGTCCCAAGGTTAAGGAGAGAGAGGTTCTTTGTTGGGTGTTGTAATCATATTAAAAAATGATGCTGGCTCAGGGCCTGTGGCTCAAGCAGCTAAGGTACCAGTCACATACACCTGAGCTGGCGGATTCGAATCCAGCCCAGTCCTGCCAAACAACAATGACGGCTGCAATCAAAAAATAGCAGGGTGTTGTGGCAGGTGTCTATAGTCCCAGCTGCTTGGGAGGCAGAGGCAGGAGAATTGCTTGATCCCAGGAGTTGGAGGTTGCTGTGAACTGTGATGCCAGAGCACTCTACCCAGGGCAACAGCTTAAGGTTCTATCTCAAAAAAATAAATAAATAAATAAATAAATAAAAAAATAATAATAATAATAATCCTCAGGGCTCGGCACCTGTAGCTCAGTGGTTAGGGCACCGGCCACATACATTGTGTCTGTAGTGGGCCCCTGTAGTCCCAGCTACTTGGGAGGCTGAGGCAAGAGAATTGCTTTAGCCCAAGAGTTTGAGGTTGCTGTGAGCTGTGACATCACAGCACTCTACCGGGGGCAACATAGTGAGACTTGTCTCAAAAATAAAGAATAATAATAATAATCCTCAGGTTGGGCATGGTGGCTCATGCCTGTAATCCCAGCACTCTGGAAGGCTGAGGCAAGAAGATTGCCTGAGCTCATGATTTGAAGATTAGCCTAAGCTAGAGCAAGACCCTCCCTTAAAAAATATCCGGGCATTGTGGCGGGCACTTGTAGTCCCAGCTACTTGGGAGGCTGAGGAAGAGAGAATCTTTTGAGCCCAGGAGTCTGAGGTTGCTGTGAGCTGTGACACCATGACACTCTACCAAGGGTGACAAAGTGAGACTCTGTCTCAAAAAAAAAAAAAGAAAAAGAAATCCTGAAGTATATGCAATGACTAAAGGTATGAAATACAAAAACAAACAGCCATGCCAAAACTGCTAAATACGTGATATAAATTCTTTCTTTAACATATGTATTAAGGCAAGTGTGAATAAGACAAAGAGCTGCTATTTCTTTCCATTGCTAGACAAATGCCCAGTTAATTAATGCTGTCAAGCAGACAAAATTTTCACTTAGTCTGCCAAGAAAAATGGCCCCATGGCAATGCTCATCTTGGCCCAGCCTGATGCAATAGGAAAAACCCCATATTTAGTCTGAACACCAACTTTTAGCCCTCGCTCAGCTATTTATTAGGTCTAAAATTTCTTTTTACTGTACTAGCAGATATTTTATACTGCTCTTTAATAGCTGAAAAATATTTTGGGGAGGGGAGCGGGCATGGTGGCTCACACTTTGTAATCCCAGTACTTTAGGAGGTCAAGGTAGTATGATCACTTGAGGCCCAGAGTTCAAGACCAGCTTGGGCAATATAGGGAGACCCTATCTTTACAAAAGATTAAAAAATTAGCCAAGCTGGCCAGGCTCAGTGGCTTACACGTGTAATCCCAGCACTCTAGGAGGCTGAGGCAGGTGGATTGCCTGAGCTCACGAGTTCGAGTCCAGCCTGAGCAAAAAAGAGACCCCATCTCAAAAAAATAGCCAGGCATTGTGGGGGGCACCTGTAGTCCTAGCTACTTGGGAGGCTGAGGCAAGAGGATCACTTGAGCCCGAGAGTTTGAGGTTACTGTGAGCTATGACACCACAGCACTCTAGCAGGGGCAACAAAGTGAGACTCTGTCTCGAAAAAAAAAAAAAAAATTAGCCAGCATGGTGGTATGTGCCTGTAGTCCCAGTACTTGGGAGGCTGAACTAGGAGGATTGTTTGAGCCCAGGAGTTTGAGGTTGCAATGAGCTATGATCATGCCACTGCACTCCAGCCTGGGGAACAGAGTGAGACTCTGCCTCCAAAAAAAAAGTAAATGATAATTATTGATGTATATTTTCTTATTACACTTTCTTTACATTTCCTTGAGGTGTTAATTAACATTTTGCAGATGAAGTGACTAAAGTTTGCCAGAGGTCACACACCTTAGAGCAGAGTGAAGAGTCCACCCTGTGACTTGTCCTGGAGATCTTTCCATTGCACCTCACAGCCACGAATGGTAACCTAACACCTGCTACTCAAAGCACCAGAGCAAAGTGGAAAGCCTGTAACACTGGACGCAGACAGCCCTGGCTTGCCACATTTCAAATGCAAGATGTTTAACAAGGGAGACTTTACCTCTTTTATGTTTACATAGATGGAGCTGGAACATATTCTTCTTAGCAAAGTATCTCAAGAATGGAAGAAAAAGTAGGGCTGTACTCAGCCCTACTATGAAACCAATTTATAAACAACTACCCTTCCATATGAAAGCTATAACCCAACTACAGTCCAAGACCAAATGGAAAGAGGAGGAGGAAGGGAGGGAAGGAGGGAAAATAGGTAGAGGGAGGGTAATTGGTGGGACCACAGCTATGGTGCATTTTACAAGGGTACATGTTAAATCTACTAAGTGTAGAATATACACGTCTTAACACAATAACTAAAAAAATGCGGTCAAGGCTATGTTAACCAGTTTCATGAAAGTATTTCAAATTGTATATAAAACCAGCACATTGTACCCCATAATTGCATTAATGTACACAGCTATGATTTAATAATAAAAAAAAAAATAATGTTTAACGAGTTTCATTACCTCTTTGAGATTCAGTTTCTTGAGCTGTAAAAAGGGAAATAATAATACTAGCTAGTTTACCTGGTTGGCATGAAGATTTTTAAAAAGGATACATTTAAAAAGATACAAAAGAAGTACTCATACAGGGGTTGCTATTACAATTATGGATAACACATCAATCAGGAAGCCCTCTCCGACAGTACACCTTGACTGACAATGAAGGGATTTTAGCAGCCACGCAGAATAGAAGGTAATTTTTGCAGAGAACTTGGGGAACAGGGTAAATCTGGGCCCTTGCTGCTCAAATGCACAGCCAGAGGAAGCCTCTGGGCAGCCTCCTCCCGGCGTGAGCTGGCAGGACCTCTCCAAGAAGGGCCAGACAGACAGCCTCAAGGCCAATGCTGCTGGGATAAACAAGAAACTGGGTAGCCAACAGAAGCTCAGGAGAGTCTTGCAGAGTCCCAGTGCTAATGATAAAAGGTTCCTAAAATACATGAAAGACAGGAAGACAGCGTGGGAATCCTGAGACACCTGGCGGTGCCGAGGCAGAGACCACAGCAGAGACACAAGCCAAATACTAGACATGTGATTGCTTTCCTTTAATCTTTATACTGCAAAAATCAGCAACACGCCTTCTGAGCATGGGTGAAGTGGCTCCCGCCAGTAATCCCATCACTCTGGGAGGTTGAGGTGGGTGGTTAGCCTGAGGTCAGGAATTCAAAGCCAGCCTGAGCAAGAGCAAGACCCTGTCTCTATTAAACAGAAAACTAGCCAGGCCCTGAGCTGGGTGCCTGAAGTCCCACCTACTCAGGAGGCTGAGGCCAGAGGCTCATCAAGCCCAGGAGTTTGAGGTTGCGGTGAGATATGCCACCACAGCACTCTACCCAGGGCAACTGTATCTCAAGATTAAAAAAAAAAGTCTTTTGAAGCAGGTAGGTCAGAATTCTTAGCTGCAATAGTAACAAATGTCTCCTTTTCTTCATTGAAAATCTTCATAGTTAACTACTTAGCAAATCCTATTGACGTGCCTTCAAAACAGCTCTCAAATGTCCTTATTAATTTTTGAAGCATATTTATTTAGCACCCATGTAGAATACAATCTGAAAAGACTTTGTAAATGGGCATTGTATATGTACCTGAAGGACAGAATGCCCTACTCTCCAGGAGCAGGGTCCTGCTCTCTTGCCGATGGCAGTGGCATAATTGTAGCTCACATGGCCTTGAACTTCTGGGCTCAAGTGATCCTCCTGCCTTGGCCTCCAGAATAGCTGGGACTATAGGCACATACCACCACGCCTGGCTTGCTCATTTATGTGTTTGTTTAGTAGAGGCTATGTTGCCCAGGCTGGTCTCATACTTCTAACCTCAAACTATCCCCTGCCTCTACCTTCCAAAGTGCTGGAATTACAAGTGTGAGCCCCTGTGTCCAGGAAGAAATTCACTTTTGATGGCAGCCATAAAAATGCCACATAAATATTCTCCTAGGCCCAGTAATTCTCCATAAAGGTCAGCTGGCAAAGATTCAGAAATGCCTCTGGCCACACTGCCAAGATCTTTTCTGGTGACGCAGAGATGGTAGAAAATGAGAGAAAAACTTGCCTTCTTCTCCTTTTACCACACCGTGATTATCCTATTAATCACATTTGTAAAGATGTCTCTGTATCTAAAGGTACCACATGTAGGATAGTATTTAGAAATAAACGTATCCTACGTCAAGCGACTTACTATCCTTCCAAGCTACTGTTCTTTCGCGTCTCCGGTCACGCAACAACCACGTACGTGGTTCTCAAGTGCAAATCCAAATTCAGAATTTTGGGGAACAAAATAACGAGCTAAACAGATGTGGGTGCTCATTTACTAGGCTCACGGGGTCTACCAACCCTTCAGGCGCTCATCATCATTTTTTACGAGCTAACGTAGCTGTTAACGCCTTTGTTTTTCTGTTGGCACTGCCAGGGAGTCCACATCCTCTTGTCTATTTCTTCTTCATTCACTCACAGGTATACTGAAAGCCACATAACTGTTTCCTCCTTGCCCTTCTAACTCAGGCCCTCACCGCCACACTAAATTTCTTACTTTTTTTTTTTTTTAATATTTTTTTATTTTTTATTTTTATTTTTTGCAGTTTTTGGCTGGGGCTGGGTTTGAACCCACCACCTCCGGTATATGGGGCTGGTGCCCTACTCCTTTGAGCCACAGGCGCCACCCCCACACTAAATTTCTGTAATCGCTCAAGCCCTTGCCTCTTTTCTGCCACCGATTTATCATTGTGAACCAGCCTATGGTAGTATCGTGTCCCTGCTCACAGACCTGCAGGTTTATCAGCCTGTCAAAGCATAGGTCTGCGGCTCAATCAATCTCATCTCCCAAATAACAGGCCACAGGGAAGATGAAAAGAAGTGGAAGATGGAGTTCTTCCCACACACCCCCAATACGATAGAAAGTCAGGAATGGCCTTGGCATGGCCCTTTGGGCGATAAATACAACTTCACCTCTTGGTAAGCAATTGAGGTTAATGTGTCAATGACATTGTGTTCTGTTAAATCAGTCTGTGGTCTGACGAACACAATCATCAGCCTCCCGATGATGAGAGCAGAGAGCATCACAGCTAACCCTGCCAGGCGCGGTGGCTCAGGCCAGTAATCCTAGCACTCTGTGAGGCTGAGGCGGGAGGATAGCTCAAGCTCAGGAGTCAGCAACCAGCCTGAGCAACAGAGAGACCCCCTATCTCCACTAAAAATAGAAAAACTAAACAGGTGTCATGGCAGGTGCCTGCAGTCCTGGCTACTAAGGTGACTGAGGCAGGAGGATCGCTTGAGCCCAGGAGTTTGAGGTTGCTGAGAGCTGTGATGATCCCACGGCACTCCACCCAGGGTGACAAAGTAAGACTGTCTCAAAAAGAAACAAAAACAAAAAGATCATGCAAAAAGTTAGGCTTAAAAAAGCAAGCACCTGTAGGATTTGGGGGGGGAGGGGTAGTTTTATTCTAGGATCTTAATGAAATCCAGGACAACGCATTTCCTGAACCTCTTTCTGGTGGCAGCTATTACATTGCCGCTAAAATGTGGGAAACTTGACACACAGGGAAGCCTCACTTGCCAGCAGGATCCAAAGCAAGTATGTAAGGTCAGAAGTCAGACGGGATCAAGTTCAAATAGAAGCTCTGCCAGTTCCCAGGTTTGGGATCTTGCAATTCTCTTAAGCCTCATTTTCAGGATGAAACTTCAAGAAACAACAGTGCTGACAACCAGAGTGGTGAGAATTGGAAGAGAGAAACTGTATGAAAAGCACCCAGCAGAGGGCAGGCATTCAGTAAGTAGGTCCTGTCAGGAGGAATGGTACTAAAGGCAAGAAGAGGAGACCTAGAATCACAATTTCCAGAGTCCTTACTCTGCTTCTTAACTGGAGTAACTTGGAGAGCTTGAAAAAAGATACAATGCTCTGGGTTCACCACAGATCAGTTGAAACAGAGTCTCTGCAGGTGGATCCCAGATATCTGTATGATAATCTAATAAGGCAATTTGGGAATTGGAGATAGGTAGCCCTTGAAAGTTAAGCTAGTGAGCACAAGGACTGGCAGGTGAAATTAGGATCTATGGAAGCCACTCTGTCTCCTAAGGGTAACTGGGCTCCCTCACAGACTATACTGCAGTGCAAATACTCAGCTGTCCACAGGGAGAATCCTCCCTACAATACCATCTACTTAAGGCTGGTCAATGCCAACCGTTTTGACAAGTAAAGTTTATAAATGTACAGAACTCAGGGCCCACCATCAACAGACACCTCTGCTGGAGAAAGCAGCCCACCTCCTTTCTTTTTAAATTCAATTTGTTACACTGATTTCTCATCTAGAAATAGGCAGGGGCCAGTCTATCCTATCACAGTGACTACTGCATAAGGAAATGTGCTTAAGGTGGGGAGGAACCTGGAAATGCTGCTTTTATGGACTGCTTTATGCCATCTAAAGTGTCATTTAGACAAAATCACACCAGGGAGATGAGGAGGCAGGAGTCTGAAAGAACACCATCGAAATTAGGTCATCATTAATTTTGTATTTCCTAATTAAACAATGCTAAAAATTCCTAGTCTTTCCAGCTACACCAGAATCCCAAGAAGCAGCCTTCTTTTCTAGTCCTCAAGAAAATGAGTTTTTTGTTTTTGAGACAGAGTCTCACTATCTGTGGCGTCACAGCTCACAGCAACCTCAAACTCTTGGGCTTAAGCAATTCTCTTGCCTCAGCCTGCCAACTAGCTGGGACTATAGGGGCCTGCCACAACGCCCGGTTATTTTTTTGTTGCAGATGTTGTTGTTTAGCAGGCCCAGGCTGGGTTTGAACCCACCAGCCCCAGTGTATGGACTGGCTGCTTACCCACTGAGCTGCAGGTACCAAGACAAGAAAATGAATTTTATTTGCTTTAATGCATTCACACTGCTGCTAGCAGATGGAGTACCCCGCCTCTCTGGTGTCAAGTATTTCCCTGGTTCCCTCCTCTCTAGCATCATTTGGAAGAAAGAGTTAGAACCAGAAAGGCATCCGAGGTCAACAGCCTGTCAGTTCACTCACATGTGAAGGCGAGAGCGGCGCTGCCCAGGGTCAGAGAGCCATGTTGTGCCAGAGATTTCCATTTTACAGACCCAAAACAGTCAAACTATAGCTCCGGTGTAGGAAAGAGTTAACTCAAGAGCCTTGGAATATCCTGCCTGATAGGACAATCTTTGTTTGCCTGGGGGCTTTGGCCACAGGACAGTCTAACAAATGACTTATTTAGGGGGCTTAGGAACACACTTCAAAACTTCAGAGGAACTGGAAACTGAAGGTATAAGCCCAGCCCTCAAGAGCAGCTGGAGTCTAAAGGTGAACTGTGCAGGCAGTCAGTGATTAAGCCCAGATCAAAACTCTGGGCACCAGAGGCACAGCTGGTGACCTTCCCGAGTTGGCACTGTCACATGGCACAGCTGGTAGAAGGTAACGTAATCCATGACTCCACAGGGAGAGGACTGGAAGTTTCACATTGGACCCTCCCAGGCCTTGCCCTATGCATCTCTTTTCTCTAGCTCTGATTTGTACCCAAATTTTGCTGCAATAAACTGGAATGTAGAGCTTTGGCAAATCTTGTGAGTCATTCTAGTGAATTATTGAGCCTGAGGGTGTAGTGGGAAACCCTGAACCTGTAAGGGTGGCCTGGGGAGCCCTGAACTTGCAGCTGGTGTCTGAAGCGAGGACAGCTTGGGGAGGACGGTGCCCTTAACCTGCAGCGCGGCCCAACTCTAGACAGCTGGGGTGGGAGCTGCTCCCCCTTCTCCTACTTCCTAAATCGGAGCATGGTCACCAAAACAGAAAGCCTTGGAGCAGGTCCTTGAAGTCTTTGCTACCCGCACAGCTGGAAAGAAGGATCCTGGAAGTGCACATGTGTCCGGCAGTGACAGGGAGAGGGACATCTGGGTACAAATGGGAAAGACATGGGTACAAACCCAGAGGAGGGAAAGAGAGAAAGGAAAAAGGGCAAGGGACTTCAGCAGAAAACTCCTCCTCGACTCTCTCATTAAATTCCAGTTAGGAAAGCAGTTCGCGTCTCCCCTTGGTGCCAAACAGAAACATTTCCTGTTAAACACCCAAATTCATCATGACCCAAGTACTCCTCCCCACAAAATTTAACTTGCATCTAATCAAATAATTAGGTCAAACTTTCAACTTATAAAAAGTCCAGTTGAAGGAATGGAGTAAGTAGAGTGAGACCCTGAAGGAACAGTCAGACTAATCTAGGAGGAAATCTGCAGGAAAACTGGTCTGGTCACTTCAAAAAGTCAATGTCACGGAAAAAATGATGGTAGAAGGGGAACTGTGGCAGGATAAAAATAAATTTAAGATTCATAACCAAATGCAACCAGTGCTCTTTGATTTTCATAAACTGGTAAGAAAGGACATGTTTGCAACAGTTAGAGAAATTTGAGTGTGAACTGCTGGTTTTTAGATGATATTGAAAAATTACTATTAAGTCTTTAGTTGTAATCATTGTCCTGGGACTAAATAAGAAAATGTTTTATTTTTTCTGAGATGCATGTGGAAGTATTTAGTTAGGGGTAAAATGTCACAAAGTCTAAATTTACCTTGAAATACTTGAGATCTATGTTTACCTTAAAATCCTTCAGCATTCTTGTCCCCCCCCACCTTTTTATTGAGATAGAGTTTCATTATGTTGTCCTAGGTTGTCGTGGTGCCACAGCTCACAGCAACCTCCAACTCCTGGGCTCACGGGATTCTCCTGCCTCAGCCTCCCAAGGAGCTGGAATTACAAGCGCCCGCCACAATGTCTGGCTATTTTTTTTTTGTATTTATAGTTGTCATTGTTGTTTAGCAGGCTGGGGCTGGGTTCAAATCTGCCAGCCTGGATCTATGTGGCCAGCACCCTAACCACTGAGCAACGGGTGATGAGCCTAGTTTTTACAATGTTGTCTGGGTAAGCATGTAAGTGTTTTATACAAGTCTAAACAAAATTAAATTAAAAATGTTTATTTTATTTTATTTTTGATTATTTTTGAGACAGAGCCTCAAGCTATCACCCTAGGTAAAGTGCTGTGGCATCACAGCTCACAGCAACCTCCAACTCCTGGGCTCAAGTGATTCTCCTGCCTCTGCCTCCCAAGCAGCTGGGACTACAGGCGCCTGCCACAACGCCCAGCTATTTTTTGGTTGCAGCCGTCATTGTTGTTTGGCAGGCCCGGGCTGGATTTGAACCCACCAACTCAGGTGTTATGTGGCTGGCGCTTTAGCCGCTTAAGCCACAGGCACCGAGCCAAATTAAAAAATTTTAAACCACTAAAATACCAAATGAAATAAATGAAACCAAGTACGGCTCACTCAGGTTGACACATTAAAAACACAGAAAGGGATTATTTTAATTACCTCTTAGAACCCAGTACTTTGATTGTAAATATTATGTATTTGGACAGAAAGAACAACAAAGAAATTTTAAAACGAATTTAGTATTGTTACTAATAATACTGATAATATTACTTTAAACATTAACAAGATTACTTAATTGCTTTATCTATCTACAAAGTACACACACAATGTAAAGCATATAACTGTGTTAATGGCATCAGGAACCAAGATTTTCAGTAGTATGAAAAATGGGATATAAAATAAAATAAAAGAAATAAAAATCCTGCAATCTTAAAAATGAACTGGAAACCTCAGTACAAACTCATTTTATTTTTCTCTTTAAAAGATTCACTTTCCTGGCTCGGCGCCTGTAGCTCAAGCAGCTAAGGCGCTAGTCACATACACCAGAGCTGGAGGGTTCGAATCCAGCCTGCACCTGCCAAACAATGACAACTACAACCAAAAAATAGATGGGCATTGTGGTGGGCGCCTGTAGTCCCAGCTACTTGGGAGGCTGAGGCAAGAGAATCGCTTAAGCCCAGGAGTCGGAGGTTACTGTGAGCTGTACTGCCAGTGCACTCTACCCAGGGCAAAAACTTGAGGCTGTGTCTCAAAAAAAAAAAAAAAAAAAAAAATCACTTTCCTTAGCTTTCTCCTCTCAAAAGAACTAGAAGCACTGAAAACATGGGGCAGTGAGCATTCTTTAGTGCTGAGATGAGTGGTTTCTTTTTTTTTTTTTTTTGTTTTGCACTTTTGGCCAGGGCTACTACCTCAGGTATATGGGGCTCACGCCCTACTCCTTTGAGCCACAGGGGCTGCCTGAGATGAGTGGTTTCTAAACACCATTTCCCATTAAAATGAATGAGGGCCCCTTGGAGAAACAGCGGACTCCAGGTCTTGCACAGGGAAAGTGCAGGTGAACTTGGAATGCTAACAATGAAAGACAGAAGGTAACTATGAGACATGACTGGGGTGATGTCAAAACCGGTCAGCAGTAGGATCATTTTCACCCCAAAACATATAACTGGAATGTCGTTAAGTAGGGAAAATATTTAAAATCCACTAATTTGGCATAATACTGGAAATAAAACCACAATACCTCGGGTGGTTGCTAGGGCAACAACATATTGCTTTGGGGAAACAGGTAAGTAAAGGCAATGATCAAGCATTTTCTCTAATTTTTCTGTATGGTTCGTATTTTAAGGTGACCAAATTAAAAGAACTCCAACTATTAATAATAAATGCAGAAGGAATAATAGAATAGAAAATAATTAATCAGACCAACAGGCACAGCATCATGAGGGAAGTATTTTTATCAAAAACTGAATCTGAATCTGATCAAGCTTTTAGAATTAGCTACCAATTCACAGAAAACACAGGAGACAGTGGAATACTTAAGCAACGTAACAGGATACAATCAGCCAATGCCAAACTGTAAGAAGGTCAGCAGGACAAATCACTTCTTTTTTTCCTTCTTCCTTTCTCTCTCCATCCCTCCCTTCTTCCCTTCCTTCCTTCCTCCCTCTCTCCCTCCTTCCCTCCCCCCGCTCCCTCCCTTCCTTCCCTTCCCCCTCTCTCCCTTCCCTCCTTCCTTCCACCCCACCTTATTTCCTTCCTTCCTTCCTTTTTTAGACAGAGTTTTAGTCCCCCTAAGGTAGAGTGCTGTCACAATTCACAGCAACCTCAAACTCTTGGGCTTAAGCAATCCTCTTGCCTCAGCCTTCGAGTAGCTGGGACTACAGGCACCTGCCACAACACCTGGCTATTTTTTTACAGACGAGGTCTCGCTGTGGCTCTGGCTGGTCTCGAACCTGTGAGCTCAGGCTATCCACCTGTCTTGGCCTCCCAGAGCCCTAGGATACAGGCGTGAGACACCGAGCTGGGCTCACCTTTTTCTTTAACAAATACATGCCAAGAAAAGAACAAAAGCAAAGGAGAATTGTTAACAAATGAGAGACTTAGGAGCCAGAGCAACAGGTGCAATATAGGGGCCTTGTTTGGATCCTAAATAAAAACGAACCAACCAAAAAACCAAACAAAACAAAAAAACCATGGTCAGAAAGAGGAACAAATTATAAAAAGGAATTTATAAGCTAGTCTTGGATTGGAATACTGATAATATTAGATGACATAAAAGAACTCATTT
The DNA here is from genome assembly GCA_963574355.1 of Loris lydekkerianus. Taxonomy (NCBI): domain Eukaryota; kingdom Metazoa; phylum Chordata; class Mammalia; order Primates; family Lorisidae; genus Loris; species Loris lydekkerianus. The sequence continues at coordinate 20,805 of CAUYPK010156759.1, forward strand.
TTATAGTCTGATAAAAATCTCAATATTGACACATAAAGGAATTTGCTATCTAGGATTGATTTGATTTAAATCATCAAGTGGGGTAGGAAGGGAAGACCCAATAAAACAGGACTGGCCGTATGTTGATAATGATACAAAATGGCTGACAGATACACAGGGACATACTATACGATCCTTTCTTAATTTTGTATTGTTTGTAAATATCCATAATAAAAAACTTCCCCCCACAATGCTTCAGATAAAAAAAAATTAATGAAAAAAGACACACACAAATACGTAGGACGAAATGTTAACCGTCAACCTCTAAGGGATGAGAAGAGGAAGACCCTACTTTCTATGTATTTGAAAATGTTCGCAAAAGAAAGCAGAATTTTAAAAACTCTTAAACCAACTCATTCTCAGAGCCAGGTCAGTTTAGAGAGATTATGAAACATAGATACCAAAACCTAATGCTAGCATTTACCAGTGATGTCCTCAAAACTTCAAAGCAAATGACAACGCACAATAAGAAAATTTAAAAATGAACTACTAAATTATGGGACCTGAAGAAAAGGACTCCAGCTGACAAAACAGTGAAACACGCTTCTTTCACTGACGACGTAAAGGATCTTTGATTCAGAATAAAGGTACAATCAAATGGGAGGGAGACGTTTTATGATTTTCATCCAGGGCCAGGGTGGTGCAACCTGACCTCAATGATAACAGACAGGTCTGGCTGGCGCCACAGTGCCTTAAGTGTTAATACATTTAGAAATAGAAGCATTGGCTTGGTGCCTGTGGCTCAAGCAGCTAAGGCGCCAGCCACATACTCCTGAGCTGGCTGGTTCAAGTCCAGCCCGGGCCCGCCAAACAACAACGACAGCTGCAATCAAAAAATAGCCAAGCATTGTGGCGGGCGCCTGTAGTCCCAGCTACTTGGGAGGCGGAGGCAGGAGAATCGCTTGAGCCCAGGAGTTTGAGGTTGCTGTGAGCTATGGTGTCACAGTACTCTACCCAGGGCAACAGCTTGAGGCGCTGTCTCAAAAAAAAAAAAAAAAAAAGAAATAGAGGCATAGACAATAACCCCGTGGAAGTTCCAAATTGTTATGATACAGAATTCTATGATACAGAGTTCATTATATAATAAACCAGGATAAAGTAGTCAGCCTGCTGTTCCCTCAGAAACATTACCCAGCCTCTGACATCACTAGCTGTTGCAAAAACACTGCTTCTTGAGAGAACCCCCTACCCACATGCGGTCTCACATCCTCCACGGCTACTGCTAAAGATTGTCTCATACCTGATGATGACGCACTGGTTCTCCCTGTCAATGATCATGTTTCTATACATACTATCTGCAAGAGCGTAGATGTGCGGGGGGTTTTCATACTGTGCCTAGGACAGAAAAGAACAAAAACAGAACCATGGTCAGATAGAAAACTCTTTACATTGTTTCCTTGGCCTTAGAAAAGCATCCACCACTATAGAGTCCCAATGCCTATAATTATATCTTAAAGGTCACATGAAACATGAATTTATGAAGTTTCCTAGGTCATGAAGGTGGAATTTGGAAGGACTCTCCCACAGGCATAGGCATGATTCAGCCTTCTGGACGTGAACGACATTTCCAGCCATTCAAGCACCACACCTGACACCTAAAATGCCTCTGCAGACGACATTGCATTTCAAAATGTTGCTGAAGACACCTGGGAAACAGGTCTTAGGTGAGAGGCCTCCCGAACACCTGGAGCTGACTTCTCCTAGAATTCCAAATTCTTATGTAATTTTTTTCTAAGAGGCAAGTTGCAGAGTCTAAGACTTCAGGGGGAATTAAGAGAGACTGTCCATTAATGAAAGGAAAAACTGAAAATTTTCCATAAGAGGAAAGGAGCCATGAGCTTTTTTTGTTTGTTTGTTTTTAAAGGAATTAACTATTTTGGCTAATTGCTTTTTTCCCCCCTCAATTTCTATTGAAGGGGAAAAAAACACCAAAGTATTCTGGGTTTGTGATTTAGCCTCATCGGATACCTTAGCTTTACATAAATATAAAACCAAGTAATTTTTTCATAATTATGAAAGTAATAAATTCTCGGGCCCCCTTCAGCTCTGTTTTCAATTTCTTAGTACCCACATTCATGACCTCAATTATTACTAAAGAGAAAAATATTACGAGGGGTATCTAACTAGTAAAAGAACACTCCTTGATTTTTTATTTTTGTTTTTTTGAGACAGTCTCAAGCTGTCACACTGGGTAAAGTGCTGTGGCGTCACAGCTCACAGCAACCTCAAACTCTTGAGTTAAAAGAGTCTCTTGCCTCAGCCTCCCAAGTAACTGGGACTACAGGTGCCCACCAGAACGCCCGGCTATTTTTTGATTGTAGTTGTCACTGTTGTTTGGCAGGCCCAGGCTAGATTTGAACCTGCCAGCTCTGGTATATATGGCTGGTGCTCTAGCCAATGAGCTACAGGCACAGAGCCAGAACACTCCTTGAATTTAAGGTTATCGAACCTAAAAGAGTGAAGAGGATACCAGATCCAGAATGAGAATATATACTCTGTCTTTCTCTTCAGTGGTCCCCCCTCTAAGGTAGGGATAATAATGTACAGGCTGCAAAACTTCACAAAGTAACCAATATGATGGATGGGAAAGTAATTTGAAAAGGTAGAATACTAATCAAAGTACATTTAACCCACCTTATAGCCTTATTATGCAATGACTAACTATACATAAAGGGGCCTTCCCAAGAAGTTGCCGCTTGTGGCCATGCTCTGGAAGATGAGCTCAGGAAAGCAAATGGAGTGGAGAGAATGTTACGGGCAATGGAGGGAAAGGTGTGGCCAAGCTGCTGCCCAGTACGGCTTCAAAATGGCTGGACTAGTTAGTTATACTGGACCTCTGCACCTCAGTCTACATTTTCCAAACTGGTTTCCCATCTGTGGTCTCAGTGGCCCGCACAGCTGCCCGTGAGAACCACAGGGTGGGCATTCCCTCTACCTGATCCTTCCCTGCCCGAGACCCTGCAAGTTAGTCAGAACCAACTTCAACCCCTAGCTTCACCTTCAACCCCTAGCTTCACCACTCAGTACATTCTAGTCCCTCATCTCTCTGAGCCTCAGTTGCCTCATCTGTGAAATGGAGACAGAGTGTAAGACACAGCCAGTATCCAGGACTGTTTTATTAATTTTGCAAGTATAACATAGTACATGGCCCCTGGCAAATACCAATTTTACAACACTCTGTTACCTTTAGCAGAAAAAAATAGACATATTTTAAAAAATTCAATAATATGTCTTTAAAGAGAACACTTCAAAGGATGCATGGCCTAAAAGGGACATGCATGCAGCAACCCTTTTCAGAAAACTGGAAAGAAACATTTCATACACGGCACTCGCATCTACCGCGCCTTGGCGGTCACTGAAGACTTGGAGCCGGCTATGCGCCTGCTGCCCCCAGGCCCCACTGATAGGACACCAGGGCAGGGCTGGGCCTCGGCTGACAGTGTTTCTCTTGTGCTGGGCTCCCATAAAGGCAGCATTATCAGCGGTCTCTTGCGTGGCAGCCTCCTTCGGCTCCCGCTACCGGCACTATTCATCTGGCAACAATGGGGTGGGCTCCTGCTCTGGGTAACTTGCTTTCCACTTCAACTGATGAATTTGTGTGGGCTCTCTTTTGTTTGTTTTCCAGGGGTCAGGATTAATGGATGCTCTTGTGCTTCTGTAGCAAAGAAAAGAGGGAAGGACGAAGAAAGGAAAAAGATGCAGAGACGAGGAAGGAGGCCTGGGGAAGTGATGAACCACAGCATCAAATACACTGATGATGATTACAGTTTCTATTTTTATTACACAACTGGAATGGCTATGGAACCGAGCTTGAATAGGGCCAGGGTCAGATTAATAAAGGATTCATTTTTTATGTTCAAGTCATAGCCGCAGCTTAACTCAGGTTCTGATTCTAGAGGTTGGTTGCCACTACCCTACTTATTTGTCACCTTTACTGACTTTGATTCCTTAGACTTTTGTGGCACATGTGGAAGCAGAAAGATCTCTCAAGCTGTAGGACCGTACATGCCATTTAACTAAGGGTATATACGTGCGCATAAACAAGGCTCATCCTGTGGTTTTTTAGCTGCCTTCTAGAGAGTGGCATGTTATCCAAAAGCAAACAATGCCATTTACCCGAGCTTCCTCAATAAATAATTCATAATGAGAAAATGCAAATGTACTAACTTCAAGAAAAGCTATGTACACATCATAAAAGCCCTAAACACAACAGTAATTCATGGGACGTGTAACTTACCGCTCCTTGGTACATTTCAATCTCCTTTTCCCCAAAATAGGGCATCTGCTTGAAGGGGTTGACTGAGATTAATACAGATCCTATGTATGTCTGAATTTAAACTCCGTTAAGGTCCATCATTAATATTCTCAGCTGCGAATTTTTCAAATGAAGTAACCAGATGCTATCAAGAATTCATAACCATTGGTTAAGTGGAAAGCTCGTGTACTTGTTTTCTAAAAGACTACAAGTAGGGAGGGTAAGGGGTCGGGCCACATCTATGGTGCATATTTTTATCTATAATATAAAAATAAAATAAAATAAAATAAAAGACTACAAGTAAAGACCAAAGCAATTATCCAATCAGTTCAGGCTTTGCTCTTCCTTGGGATAAGTAGTAAATTTAATTACTAAGGTGCTACACAAAGAAATTGTTATTTTAAATGAATTAAAGCATATTTATTTTAAGATCAGTGACAGGGACAGCAAGGAGAAAAGAAAACAAAGCAAAAATGGCAAGGAATGAAAAAGCTGTTATCATTCCTCTCTTCAAATGATATATGTTTTTTCCTTGGAACTGCCAGATCTCTTAGTAGACTAAACACGTTTGTTTAATTGTTTAACAAATAGAAGGATCCAGGATGGACTAAACAGGCCAAACTCTCCAGAGCTTAGGAGACTAGGGTAGTATCAATAAGATAATTTTCAGGGAAGAAAACTACAAATCCCCATACATGGGGTTTAGGGGAAGAAAATATTATTACCACTTGGGGAATCCAGGAAGGCCCCTCAGAGAGGATGTGTCTACGTGAGGCCTTAAAAGTTTGACGCATTTTCATGTGCCAAATAAATGGATTACTATTATAACATAAAAAATAGTCCATTGTATTCCTTCAGCAATCAATCAATTTGATTTGGATGCTTACAACATGCCCAGCTCTGTTTTAGATGCTTGGGGTACTGTTGTGAACAAAATAGACAAAATAGATAAAACTCCTTGCTCCCACAGAGGAAATAAATTGTCCAAAGGAAAACAAAAATAAAAATACACACTCAAAATTGTTTCTTTTAATCACTGATTTCAAAATGTTTAGAAATTTTACAAATAAGTAAACAAAAAATTATTTACAAATAAATAAAGACAAATCTATGAGATTTCCACTCCCAGGGGTACATTGGCATATTTATATATTAGGAGGTGTGTGTTAAATAAATAGGGCAGCCCTGGGGGTCCAGTCTGAATACCTGGGGCCCCAAGCCTCGTTCCATGCTGACCTTGGGCAAGTCACATCGCTAAGTCACATCCCATGTTTAATGGATGATAGAGATAAAATAGGACCTACTTAGTAGCTGTGCTATGAGAACGAAAGGAAATAATCAATATGAAATGCTCTGCACAATGTCTGGCATATAGTAGATGCTATTTCCTTAATTCACATCCTCTAAGATGCATGTTTTGTCTCATGTTAACATCTCTGAAATCATGACACGTTTCAAGAGTGACCTCTAAGTTTTGATTTTAGATGCAGCATTATTATTATTTGTTATTAGTAAACCCAGATGAATGTGGAGTGGATCATATAGTTTTAAAGAAATCATACTATCTGCACACAAAGGGAAGCATGCGGAATGTCTTGATTGGCATTTTGCTTCCTTTGCCACTGACCAGAAGGATCTGACTTGAAAGAGTTGAACATGAATTAGCAGCAGAGGTGAGGTGGTTTTGAGAACACACCAGACATCGTAGCCAGTTCTGGGAGAAACGCTGGTGTAACTTATGAGTTATGAAGAGTTTGGAGATTGGAAAATGTATTTCCCATCATCAAAATCACAAGAAGTCAGTGGTAGGGTTTTGTTGTTGTTATTTTAGATGGAGACTCACTCTGTGCCCTGGATTTAGTGCTGTGGCATCATAGCTCACAGCAACCTCAAACTCTTGAGTTTAAGGGATCTTCTTGCCTCAGCCTCCCAAGTAGCTGGGATTATGGGCGCCTGCCTATTTTTCAGAGAAGGGGTCTCCCTCTTGCGCAGCTTGTCTCAAACTCCTGAGCTCAGAAGATCCACCTGCCTCCGCCTCCCAGAGTGCTAGAATTAGGGGCGAGAGACACTGCACCCAGCCCAAAGCCAGTCATAGATTACTGGCCTACCTATTACCAGTGATAGAGGTAAAAATTTAGGACAGATCAATGTACTATTAAAGTTATTAAGCAGATAAGAAATGTCCATGACGTGGTAGTGAAGAATCTGTAAGAGGGGCTAAAACTAATGCAACGCACACACATGTTTACATGGCACTCATCTAAGCACCTAACGACAATCCTATTACTATTAATCTTATTTGACTATGGCTTGAGAATTCCTTATCTGAAATGCTAAGGACCAAAAGATTTTTGGATTTTATGTATGTTTTTCAGATTTCAGAATATTTGCATCATACTTACCAGTTTAGCATTCCTAATCTAAAATCCAATGTCCGAAAGGTCCAATGAGCATTTTTTTTTCTTTTTTTTTGGATACAGAGTCTCACTATGTCGCCTTTGGTAGAGTGCCGTGGCATCACAGCTCATAGCAACCTCAAACTCTTGGGCTTAAGCGATTCTCTTGCCTCGGCCTCCCAAGTAGCTGGAAAAATGAGCATTTTCAATGTTGGCGTTCAAAGAGTTTGGGAGCTTGGCACATTTCTAATTTAATTTTTTGGATTAGGTATACTCAACCTGTAGAGGGAACTGAGCATACAGAAATTTTAAAACTTGCTCAAAGTCACAAGCCAGTAAATGACAGAGCTGTCATTCAAACCCAGGCAGTGCAGATCAGGCAGTGTAGAGCTATAGTCTACACTTTAAAAAACAATAAAAACAAACAAACAAACAAACAAAAAAAAACAATGTCCCACTCTGTTGCCCAGGTTGGAGTGCAGTGGCGTCACTGTAGCTCTTTGTAACCATGAACTCCTGCGCTCAAGTGATTTTCCTGCCTCAGTCTCCCCAGTAGCTGCAACTACAGGTCATGCCACCACACCCAACTACATTTTTTATTTTTGTAGAGATGGAGTCTTGGTATGTTGCCCAGGCTGGCCTTCAACTCCCAGTCTCAAACAAGGCCTCCTGGCCTCAAGTAAGACTTCGTCTCCCAAAGTGCTCAGTGTATAGGCCAGAGGCAGCACGCCTGGGCCCCAGAGTTCACATGCTTAATCAACAAGCTATAATGTCTTCCTAAGATAAGCAGAGATTGTTGTATTATTATTATTAGCAGAATTGCCAGATTTAGCTAATAAAAATACAGAATTTCAAGGTCAGATAAAAAATGAAGAATATTTTAGTCTCAAATAAGTATCCCCCCAGAGCAACATTTGGGACACACTTGACCAATAAGTTATTTGTTGTTTATCTGAAATTCAAATTTAACCAGGAGTCTTGAATTTTATCTGGCAACTCTATATTGGCAGGGGAAGAATTAAATGCAGGGTGGGGATTGGGGGTTGGGTTAGATAACTCTATGGTCTCTTCTTAAATTCTGTGATGCTTTGGGAACACAAAAATCTACCTCCCTGGCCAGTGTGGTGGCTCCTGGGAGGCTGAAGCCGATGGATTGCCTGAGCTCACAGGTTTGAGACCAGCCTGAGTAAGAGCGAGACCCCCATCTCTAAAAAAAAAAAAAAAATCTGGGCGTTATGGTGGATGCCTGTAGTCTCAGCTAGTTGGGATGCTGAGGCAAGAGAATCATTTAAGCCCAAGAATTTGTGGTTGCTGTAAGCTGTGATGCCATGGCACTCTACCAACGGTGACATAGTGAGACTCTGTCTCGAAAACAAAAAAAAGGCTTGGCGCCTGTGGCTCAAGTGGCTAAGGTGCCAGCCACATATACCTGAGCTGACGGGTTCAAATCCAGCCGGGGCCCGCCAAACAACAACGGCTGCAACCAAAAAATAGCTGGGTGTTGTGGCGGATGCCTGTAGTCCCAGCTACATGGGAGGCAGAGACAGGAGACTCACTTGAGCCCGGGAGTTGGAGGTTGCTGTCAGCTGTGTTGCCACAGCACTCTAACCAGGGCGACAGCTTGAGGCTCTGTCTAAAAAAAAAAAAAAAAAAAGAACTTAGCTAAATCAGAATAATTTAGGCAAGAGAATTTAATTTAGCTTTAAAGGAAATAAACATGCAAAACATGGAGAGTTTAGCCTAATTGGTTTACCCAACCAATTTTCACCTTTTCTACTGGGTTAGGTCTGCAGAGACCTGAGCCATTTCCTAGAGAGGCCAGGTCTCCTGCTGGGCTGGGAACTCCAGATATCTTGGGGAATGTTCACTCCCCTTCCCTACTACACATTCAGGGGTGCCTTCAGAAAAGCTGTTCAGATCATGTCTCTTCCCACATAATCTCTGGCAGTGAAAGCGTCTCAGGTTAATTTTCAAAATGCATGGAGATATGAAGCTATATCAACAAAAAAAAGAAAAAAAAAAAGTAAATAAAATGCCACCTTACTTAATAGAGAGATGAAAGAGACCAGATCATTAATTGATTGGTTCTCAGATGCTTGTCTGTGGAACATGAATTTTCATTAACTTGTGGCAAGAATGACAAGGGAATTGCTGCACTGCATTTTTCAGAAGGCTGAATGTATTCCATATAAAGGAACTAGATTATTTCCTTTGTACATTTTCAGTATTAAAATATTCTTTCTTGTCTAAAATGATGGTGGTAAACTTCTGCATGTTTGCTTTTAATGGTCCTTTATTTGGTGATGCTAACAGTTGAACTTTTAAAAAAGACATTTTAATAGTCAGTGGGTTCCTCAAAACTGTCCACGTGAGGCGACTTGCCCAGAGTCGTGTACGTGGAGAATGGTTGAGCTTAAACTTGAGGCTGTGTCTCACGGCAGCCTGCTGCCCCCGCACCTCACAGACTGGCCACCCAGGGCCAAACCTACCAGGATGACTCCACTACTTTGAATTCCAGTCGGTCTGGCATGAAGTCTGAACTCCTAATTCAAGGATTAAAAATGCCACACACGCTTGAGTGTGGTCTTTGAGTAAAAACAAGTTTGGAGAAAGTTGGACCCAACGAGCGTGGAGTGCTTTGCACAGGAACCCTTTTCATCCGCCAAGTGGCTAGAAAGGCTGTCTCGCCAAGCCCCAGAGAGAATGCCCCAATGTTTTTCTCATCTATCTCAGAATGGGATTGTAAGAAGCATGGCAACATTCATTACAAATGGCTGGTAAACCAGACCTTCCCTGTCCTAGTACACATAACACAAAATTACGGGTTTTACTGATAACAAGGTCAGCTTTATAAGTTTCTTTTCTCTCATGTAGAAGAAATGTGCATTCAGCCTGAATGTATTAACAATCGATGGTTCCAAATGCTGTCTTTCAATACATGGCAATGAGCTAGAATTAGAAGAGATAAAAATGGGGCGGCGCCTGTGGCTCAAAGGGGTAGGGCACCGACCCCCTATGCCAGAGGTAGCGGGTTCAAACCCAGCCCCGGCCAAAAACCGCAAAAAAAAAAAAAAAAGGAGATAAAAATGAGCAATTTGATAACTTAATGTGAAATTGAGTCTCTTCCGGCCTTAACAATTAAACATAGAAGGGGAAAAACCCAATTCTTATTTACAATAATGCTACCATGTTGTAATACTCCCTTAACACTGAAGCAGTAAAGGTCACCTTTATCACTAGCAGAGGAAAAGATTTGCAGCCAGATCCTCCCCCCAGTGTTATTTCATGCACATCTATCAAACGTCCTTAAAGCTGAAAGCTACTCTGTGCTAATGATAGAAAGCACATTTATGCTGGGCTCCCCATATCTTGAGTGGGTAGTAGGGTTGAGATTTCTAAAACATAAAGTCATTAGTGGTTGAGTAACTCATTTCCTTGGTAGAACACACGATATTCAGACATCGATTCACAGGCATTTATTCAAAGGCGCATAATCAGCCTCCTCCGTGTGAGTCATTTAAAAATTCTGTTGTCTGAACTGAAAAAGCACATCTTAATAGACAACATATTTTCAGTGAATACTTAATATAATGCACCATGCCAAGAATCATGCAGGAAATCAAGAAATACAGAATGATGAAGAATGATGCCATTTTTTATATTCACATATAATATGAATGTCTACAGGTGGTTAAACAGAAAGACAGACACCAAGAGATGAATGAGAACCAAGTTCATGTGCTGGAATTCCAGGTGACTTCAATGTTCTTTTTTGCTTGACTGCATATTTATAAGCTGTGTCAAATGAACATGTATTGCTTTCAAGTGGTTTTCTTTTTTTTACTTTTGGTTTTTTTGAAGAAGATACACAAGGCACAGTCCTTGCCCTCACAGGGCTTCTGATGTTTGAGGAGTGAACATTATTTTGGGGGAGGAGTCAGGTTGTCTGGGTTGAGGCTAAACTGACTACTAGTATCATTTTTTTCTTTTTTTACCCAGTTCATCAAAAACCACAATCCCATGGCAGTAATATAGTAAGTAACTGAGCTCACATTACAAGAACAATCCAATAAATAATTTGTTCAATTATATTCAATGGCAATTAAACTTTTATGATCTTTTCGATCTCCATTTAAAAGTTTCTATGGTAAAATGTATTTGAATTTCCAATGAGCAATTTTACAACTCAATTTCTGAAAAATAAGTCAGAAGTTTAGGAAGAGCTTATATCCCAGCCCTAGTGGATGGTAATAACAATTAATGTTTATCATGCACTTACTGTGTTCATTATTTCACTTCACCCTATAAGAGAGTCATCTGGGAGATTTTATCATCACTGTCAACTTACAGATGAGGAAACCGAGGCACTAAGATCACAGAACTCATTATGATCACCAAATCCATGCGGTGTAGGATCTGAGCCCAGGAAGTCCAAATCCACCTTCTGTCACCCAGCCCCATGTATCATCTGCAGTTTCCACGTGCTATGGATCTTGCACATAAAAGTGATTCAGGCTGAGCACAGTGGCTCACGCCTGTAATCCCAGCACTCTGGGAGGCCAAGGCAGGTGGATTGTTTGAGCTCAAGAGTTGGAGACCAGCCTGAGCAAGTGTGAGACTACATTTTATAAATAGCAGGTGTTGTGGAGGGCGCCGGTATTCGCAACGAATTTGGGGCCTGTGGGACGAGAATCACTGGAGCCCAAGAGTTAGAGGGTGCTGTGAGCTATGACACCACAGCTTCTCTACATAGGGCAACAGAGTGAGACTGTTTCAATAAATAAATTAATTAAATAAAAATAAGTTTTTATTTTTTTTATTTTATTTATTTCTTTGGAGACAGAGTCTCACTTTGCCACCCTCACTAGAGTGCAGTAGTGTCACAGCTCACAGCAACCTCAAACTCTGGGGCTCAAGTGATCCTCTTGCTTCAGCCTCCTGAGTAGCTGGGACTACAGGCGCCCTCCACAACACACCGGCTATTTTTAGAGATGAGGTCTCAAACCTGTGAGCTCAGGCAATCCACCTGCCTCGGCCTCCCAGAGTGTTAGGATTACAGGCGTGAGCCACCACACCCAGCCCTAAAAATAAGTTTTTTAAATGATGCCATTGCAGCATAGCTAACAAATATCTCTGTTAACCCATAAATGCAGGAGTTTAGAGGTTTAACTATGCAGATACCAAGTTCCTTTATGGTAAATGAGAAACAGAACACTACTGATCAGAATGGTCCTGCCTTGGAATAATGCTGTTAATCAGAGTTGCTCCCTAAGCATCTGATGAGCTAAACCCCATCTCGGGCACACACACCAGTGATGGCATAAGGCAGCCCTGTAGAAGTATTATTGAATAGGTTTAGGTTAGCGGTTCTCAACCTGTGGGTCGCGACCCACAGGAACTGTATTAAAGGGCTGCAGCATTAGGAAGGTTGAGGGTCACCGGTTTAGGTGGTTTTAACTATTAATCAGATAAGCAGTGTTTAAAAAAAACCCAAAACACTGATAAGAAAACTATTCCTCCCCACATTTTCTGGGTTAAAATCTAAAATGTCTGTTGTAACAGTAGCAAACACTCCATTTTCCATAGATTATCCGCAGCACCCTACCTTCAAAAGCCACCATCAGCATTAAAAGGTAAACTTCCTGGTACTACTCAAGAGATTTCACACAGATCTTTGGAGGCTGCTGACCAAATCTCACAACACTTCCACTAGTGTACCTTTACATAGCTGCATCAAACAAAACTCCTGGATCCTAGAGGAACTTAAGCAAATACCACATTTCTCTGTTTATAATGAAGTCCATGCACACGGGAATCAAATTTCCATTCAGCATTTTTTAAAACTCTATAAAAAAAATGGCATCTGGCAAACTAAAATTGAAACGTAAGGAAGGACTCGAGAATGCCAGGCATCTTCAGAAGTAGTTGTTCACCTCTCAGTTTCCTTTAGTAAACAAAAATGCAGTCAAATATTGGCAAAATGACTCTTTTTTTTGTATGAGGCAACATTTTTCAGCCTTTTAAGTCTGGACTTCACTATCTCAGGTTTGCGATGAGGATGCATTATCGACAGAACTCTTTGCAAACCAGAATTTTCTCTGGGAACAGCCGAGTTTTTAGACATCGTGTGCATGACTGCAGCCCATCAAAGGGACAATCCTATAGATTAACATAAATGGATACCGGCTGCGTCTTGCTTTGTGAAGTGAAATGCCAGGGAAATAAGGCAGCATCGTCTTTTCCCTCTGCACAGCCCTGAACCAAGTGATTTATATAAAAGTACAAAACCTCTTTCTGAAAAAGGTGAAATGATGTGAGGACAGAGTGTCAGTTCAGACTTTCAGATGGCTCTTCTGACACCAGGAAGAAAGCCACGCTTTACTGTGGTATCACGTAGGAGTGTCCGAAGAAACCAATAAAGGATACAAAAATGTAGTCGTCCATGTATCTCTTCTTGAGATTCTCCACGATGGAGTTCTCCGTGATCTTGGACAGCAGCACCATGTCATCCACACCGCTGTGCTTGACATTATGGCTCTGCCAGTGGTACCGGTATGCACCTTTGCTTCCCTGCAAACAGAAAACACACAGTTATAAGGATCGTTTATTTTACCCTGGAGTAAAAAAAAAAGTTGCTTGGCTGGGCTCCGTGGCTCACACCTGTAATCCTAGCACTCTGAGAGGCCAAGGCAGGTGGGGCAGGAGTGCAAGACCAGCCTGAGCTAGAGCGAGATCCCGTCTCTAAAAATAGCCAGGCGCTGCAGCAGGCACCTGTAGTCCCAGCAACTTGGGAGGCTGAGGCAAGAGGATCGCTTGAGCCCAAGAGTTTGAGGTTGCTGTGAGCTATGACGCCACGGCACTCTACTCAGGGCACAGAGTGAGACTCTGTCTCAACAACAAAAAAAAGCTGCTAATTCTCTAAGTCTTCCTCACATAAAATACAGCAGAATGAGTTGAGCAAACAGAGAAAGATTTTTGCCACCAATAGACGTGGATTCAAGTTCCAGCTCTGCTTCCTATACACCAGTGATTTTGAACTCCATGCTGTGAAAGGATATTAGATGTGCCAGGAAAATTTTTAAAGATCATTAATTAAATTATTTTTGGAAGAGGTTGAAAGCACAGTAAGTACATTTTTTTTTTTTTTTTTTACTCTTTTTTTTGATCAACATAGTTTATGTGTGCCATGGAAGTTTAGCTATCAGTTCAAGTGTTCCGCAAGATAAAAAAGGTTGAAAACGCCACCATAGACCAAGTGGAGGAAAGTGACCTAAATTCACTGTGTCACTAAAGCTTCTCCTTACTCATCTGCAAAAGGGGAGAAATAAGGCCCACTTGGTACAGTTGCTGTAAGGATGAAATAAAATAACGTATGTGAAATGCTGAACAGCCTCTGGAAGACAACACAATGTATGATCGACGGTCTCTGGTAATTCCTTCAGCCTTATTCTGTTAAATTTGTCAGTGAAAATAAACAATGACATAGAAACTTTCTAGACTTGTTTTGCAAATTATATGACAGAGCCAAGAAGTGGAAAGAATATGTATGACATAACAGCTATGTCACGTTGTCATAATTTTTCAAGTCACCTAAATTATTTTCCCTCCACAAATTTACTATTGGTCTTCCATGTTCAACAGATAACCTACATTTTGATGACTGATCACAGCTACAGTACTGTGAAAATAGACAGGACAGATGAAATGTGATCACAGAACAAGTTCTGGATAGGAAGACGTTATCCTCCCGATGGCCTCCTTAGATGAGAGGCCGGGGCTCTCACTTACTTATGGGATCTTCAGCTCAACACTGGAGTGGCCTCTAAACACTGTGGCTGCAGGGCTGTCTTACACTTGGCATTTCTATAGCAGGACTCCCCGTGTTCAGCTATGTGCTGAGTCCTGGAATGGGTGAGATGGGAGAGCCATCGGTGGCTGCACTTGAGCTCACAGTCCACTGGAGGACTCTAGATAATGATTGGCAGCGTGAGTCATGTGTCCATAACACTCAATATATAAACACACACCAAATGGGTGTTCTAGCAGTGGAAGTGAGGATGCTCTTTTGTCCTGGGAGAGGCAGAAGACACGACTTCTCTTAGAGAAGAAGCCATTTGAAGTAGGACTAAAATATTTTTAATTTGCCAGAGCACACCAGAGGAGGAAGGACGTTCATTTTAATTGACACTCACTGGGCAAAAAAAAAAAAAAAAAAAACTAATACAAGTGGAAGTAATGGCAAATGTTACATGACAAGGTATGGGGAGAATCTGCCTTGTCCTCAAACATTTCATGTACCTACTGGAAGTGTCACCCAGTGAGTGAGTACAGTGGGCACTGAGCAGAGGGGCCCCTGCCTCCTCCCTGGAAGCTCACAACTTGGAGGAGTTGGAACAAAGCAGAGTAAAAACTTCAATAAGGGTTGCCTAGAAGGCCAGCAATTCAGATGTCAGAACCAGGATGGGAAAAGGGAAAAGGGAGTTCTTTGAGACAAGGAGGAGATGGAAGCCATCTCAAGTTTCATTTTAAACATTTGTTAAGTGCTTTCTTCTCCGTGGGATACACAGATCCTTTGCTAGGAGCACATTCTAAGAGGATCTAGGAAAAGCAGTCTTTTAAATTAGTCAAGAAGAGGCCACCACAGCACCAGTGCCAGGGGCTCATGCTTCTGAACGGGGTTCCGGAAGCTTTGCCACCCGGGAGGCCTCGCACAGGGCAGCTGTCCATCTGATGGGTCTAGCTTTCTCGGAACTACATGCAGCACCAATTCTACAAAACTACCTCAAACCTCACCACTCCTTCCTCTTGTAGCAAAGCAGAAAGAGAAAAACCACTCACGGGCCACAGCGTGACTCACCAGATCTCCATCAAATGCCTACGGTCTACTTGTAATCAGATAGAGATTCCTGCCCTCCGTACCCTTCTGCCTTTTCTAGCTCTCCAGGGAGAGAAATCTAAGGTCTAAGAGTAACCAACCTGTAGCGGTGTCGGCTGGTTGACAGAAATTTAACCCCAACAGATAGATGTTCCCATAGTCAAAAGGACAAGAAACAGAGGCTCTGAGCCGTGGTGTGTGTGTTTGTACCGATTCACAGCAGCTGCCTTCTCAAGGTAACCCAGGTGGGTCTTGGTGTTCACTCCACCTCCCTTTTCTCTGTCTAACTGAATAGTGATACATTTCTGAATGTCCCTTTTTCCTTCTCATGGCAGTTATTCCCTAGTAGAATAGGGCTTCTGTGGAGTTTCTTAATTCTCATAGTTCCAAATATGACAGCACTGAAGATTCTCATCCTCTGATCTCATCTAAATCTCTGCTTTTTCTTCCAGGCTTCTGTCTGCATCAGGTTAAGGAACCTAAGTGAAACTGGGTGGTCATTATGTGCAAAGCAATGAGCCATTTTATGTGTAGAAGGTGTTCCATTATTTTGAATGCAAATGGACTGGGCAAGGTGGCTCACTCACACCAGTAATCCTAGCAGTCTAGGAGGCGAAGGTGGGTGGATTGCCTGAGCTCACAGGTTTGAAACCAGTCTGAGCCAGCGCAAGACCTCTTCTCTAAAAATAGCCCAGCCTTATGGCGGGTGTCTATAGTCCCAACTCTTTGGGAGGCTGATGCAAGAGAACTGCTTGAGCCCAAGAGTTTGAGGTGAGTTATGATGCCATGGCACTCAAGTAAGGGTGACAAAGTGAGACTTTGTCTCAAAAAAAAAAAAAAAGAAAAGAAAAAGAATACAAATGACCCTGTGAAAGAGGGTGGGGTTAGCATTCCCATGCCTAGTAGAAAGTGCAAGGTCAGACTGTCCAACTCAGTAAGTAGCAAAGACAAGATGTGAACCAAAGACACTGATTTCGGAGGCATCCAACCAGGGTTTCCCCACAGTCTCACAAGTGACTTATTGGATATTCCTACTTGTCACTTTTAAGACAGCAACAGAGTCAGACTGTCTCTAAAATCAAATTCATTATTAAAAAGACATACAGTCTTTGTTAATGACCACTTCCTCTTAGCATCAAAGACAAAAACAGTGAAGTTATTTAAATTTCTCTCTCCCTCCGCCTCCTATCACCTTTCCTGCTCCCAGGCTATTCCAGTTACCTATGGGAAGTCACTCAGCTCTCACAACCACTTCCCAAAGTATGTATTATTATCTCTACCTAAAGGGTGAATAAGCCAAGGTCTTCTAAAGAAAGCCTGGGTCTGTACTGACTGCTCCGTACTGTGCCCTTCCCCTCCCATCCAGAGGAGACAGGGAAGGGGGAAGCAATTCAGATTGTCAAGGACAAGGTCAGAATCCTCCAAAGGCAGGTAACACAAGCTGGGCTAGGGCTGAGCAGGGACGTTGTAACAGAGAGTGACAGTGCTGTCAGGGAAGCTGGAAGCCACGCGTGGATGTGCGAGCCCTCATCCCAGTCTGGGGACACTTTCCCCACAGTGAAACAGAAGCCATTTTCTGTGGTTGTGTAGGGGACGAGAGAGTTACTAGTAGGCTGACTTGTCCAGAGGGCTTCCTGGGCACACAGCCACTGTCTACGGGGAGGAAGCAGGCAACATGGTGGGAAATTGTTACCATTCATGACCCTGACTCCTTGGAAACAGAAGCTGCAAGTCGTTCAAGAATTCCGAGAATACGTATTTAAGGTTCTGGGACAGATACCCTTGGCCCCTGTTTTCCTCTCATTTCTTCCTGCTATCCTGACTGAGAGGTGGGGGCTGGTTTGGCTGTCATACCTGCGTGGTGAAGAGCAGGGACTGTCCCTGGTGGTATCGGGACAGCCACCTTCCTCAGGTGGCAAAGGCATCCCTCGCTTCTGAGGCTATCACCTCAAGGAGGCTCAGCTGGTTTCTCTTCTGCAGGCTTATTTTTTGAATAACTCTTTTTTTGTTTCCCCCATTAAAAAGGGTAGCATGGATCAGTGCCTGTGGCTCAAAGGCATAGGACGCTGGTCCCATATGCCGGAGGTAGCGGGTTCAAACCCAGGCCCCGCCAAAAACTGTTTTAAAAAAAAAAAGGTAGCATTTGAACCGGCAGGGTCTCCAGCAAGGCATTTCACCTTCCAGACACCCTCGATGAGTAAGGCTGCAGCTGTGCCAGCCGGGACTCGAACGTAGTAATGACAATACTGAAAAGCTGCTCTGAGCCCCGAAACTTAACAGCAAATTATGAGGGAGAAATTTCCATTAGATAGGGATTGGATCCAGAGTTTCTTGGACCCACATTTAATTTGTAAGGATGAATGAGTTCATTAGAGAGTGGTTGATTTCCATGCAAGTTGTAGAAAGTGGGGTACACCCATATCCACATAAATACCTCATCTGTCGCTCACATTCAGGTGGTGGCACCGAATACCAGAGTCCCTCTGAAAAGGAAGAGTTGGCTCACTGGGAAGCTGGGCTGGCTGATCCTCTGACTGATTTTAAGAGGTGGAGCCTCGCTAACTGGTGTGTTTACCAGGGTGGAGACTCGGGAGAGCAAAGGTGAGTCAGAGCACACAGGCAGGGATTCTTCTGTCCTGAATGTCTACCTTCACTGCCCAGGAGGGAGCCCCAGGCTGCCCTGAGACAGCCTGGCCTCTCCCAGCAGTGTTTCTGCCAACACTTCACTAGTGTCCCAGTAAGCATTGTTCTCCGATTCATCCAGAAGAGAGAAGGAGTTACCCATAACCCACATACTGGGTAAGTATGGTCTTCAAATGCCCTTCAGATGCCCAGGAAAGGGAGGCCATTAAATATACGATGTAGGGCAGTGCCTGTGGCTCAGTGGGTAGGGTGCTGGCCTCATATACTGAGGGTGGTGGGTTCAAACCCGACCTTGGCCAAACTGCAACAACAAAAAAAATAGCCAAGCTTTGTGGCGTGTGCCTGTAGTCCCAGCTACTCAGGAGGCTAAGCCCGGAGTAGGAGGTTGCTGCGAGCTGCGTGATGCCACAGCACTCTACCCAGGGCGATAAAGTGAGACTCTGTCTCTACAAATAAAATAAAATAAATAGACGATGTAAATATCAACAGGCCCAGCATTTTTGGGCAGGGCCACCATAAATACTCTTGTGTGCTTCCAGAAAAAGTGCACTGTACTGTATTTTTAGGTAGCACTTTGGGTGTAGATATTAAAATTTTAGACACATATACCAGTATACAAACATAGTCAACTAGATGAAAATACACATCCTCTTTGATTTCACAATTGTATTTTTTAGAAATTCATCTCGAGATATACCTGCAGAAGGATGCCAAGATACATGTGAGATGTTGTTCACTATAGCAAAGTTTGTGACAGGCAAGAGAGGAAGCAAGGAAGGACTGACTGTAATGTAGCTCACTGGCCGGGCGTGATGGCTCACGCCTGTGATCCTAGCACTCTGGGAGGCCGAGGTGGGTGGATTGCTTGAGCTCAGGAGATCATGACCAGCATGAGCAAAAGCAAGACCTCATCTCTACTAAAAATGAAAAACTAGCGGGCGTTGTGCCGGCCACCTGCAGTTTCCCACCTACATGGGAGGCTGAGGCAGAAGAATGGTTTGAACCCAGGAGTTTGACGTTGCTGTGAGTGCTCTAGCCTGGGCAACAGAATAAGACTTTGTCTCAAAAAAAAAAAAAAAAAAAAAGGAAAAAAGAATACAGCTTATTCTGCAAAGGAGGATGATGTAGTCATCAAAGAAATTTGCACATGCTGATATGGAAAGGCTTCAAGATACATAGTTGTCTGAAAAAAATAGTCAATATGTGGAATGAAGGTAGAATGAATGCATTGCATTTATGTAATTTTTAAATAAGGTCTCTGTGTTATAATTGTTTAGTTCAAAGATACAGAAGGTACTTTTGGGGAGAAGGACGGGTGTTTTCAGGAAAAGGGTGACTTTCACTTTCCATTGTATGCTTTTCAGTATGTCATTTTCACCCTATTGCATGTGTTAGTAAAATTTAAAAATAAATAGGAACATTGAAAACAACATCAATTACAATCAAGCATTTTGGTGGGGGTTTGGGTCCTGACCAGGCTCTTGAAGCCAAAAGCTAGGACTGTCCTTAGACTGGATTCTGTGCTACTTCCAGGTTTGAAAGGTGATGGAAGATGATGTCTGGACAACAAGGTAGTATCACATCTGGAACATTTAGCTGGGCCATGGACATAATAGGACAGCAGGTCTGATTTCCAGAAAACCTGGGACTAGAATGCCTCCGATGTTAGAAGTGCACCACTCTGAGAAGCAGATAAACCATACTCTCCCTGTGAGCAAGGGACAGTGAGTATTGCTATGGCCTGCAGTCAAACTGGGATTGTTTTTTAATGTGATTTTTTTGTTGCAGTGACTCATAACAGGAAAGGGACAGAACGATCTGTTACACTTTGATCTTTTAATTGGTGCTCTGGAATCCTACCTTTTTCATTTCTGCCATTTGATGGAAATGAAACACTTACTTCAGCCATAAATACGTGTCTGTCTACTGTGTGCAAGGCACTGGGCTTGCAAACTGGCCTACAGACTAGCCTTGGGTTTGCAATATCTTTCAACTTTATGTAATTTAACTCTCCTAATATTTTGGTGATGTGCCTTTGAAGCAAGCCTGTGTGTGTCCTGGACAAAGTGTAAGGAAGAAATGTTTCTGGAAGAGTGCAGGGACAGGGCAGTCAAGAGCCAACAAACCATTCTCATCCCCTGGACCCTGAACTAATTGGAACAAACATTGACTGAAAGCATTTAATTCTCATAACACCTGCAAAACACAAGTATTATAATCTCTCTTAAAGAGGGAGTAACTAAAGCCTACGGTTGTAGTGTACCATGTCGCCTCTGCTGGGAGGGGTGTGGATGGCCAAATGGCCTGGAGGGTTGGCACATGAGACTAGGCAGGGGAAGGCTCAAGGAATATGGAAGATTTCATTTATGTAAATATACGCAACTCTAACAAAAATTCAAGATGTGTGAGGCATTTTTACACACGTGATCTCACTTGGCCCCAGGATGGACATTGAGGGTTCTGACTTTTCTTTGCTCTTGCTGTCATACCCACATCTCACTCTGAATCCTATCTGTAAGGTGAATGTAGACTTGGCTCCATGACCACTGTGGGTCCAGTGGTCTCTTCGCTGGGGCCAGCTGGAATCAACCTTCTGGAAAGATGGGCCCCACTGAAGAAATAATCCATGACTTGAGGAAGCAGAGTTTGTCTAACTTGGACCACTTTGGAGTGAAGAAGGGAGTGTAGTTAATAATGCTGGAGCAAGAAAAATATCCTGGGACATCTCAGGCTGAAGGGTTGTATCTGTGACCAACCAGTCTGATCTCAGAAAAGCCAAGGGCGACTTTCAAAGACTAGCCCCCCCCCCTCCCCCCAGCTAAGGCCCTGCGGCTCTTACCCACAGGATGTCACACAATCCCCCTCTCAGGGGCTCCTAACACTGTGTCGCCCTAGAGTATTGAGAAGATCAACAAGACTGACCATCAAACCAACCCCAATTCCTTTAGGGGTCAGGTTGGTTTTACACGATGACTTAGTCAGGGGAAGGTGCACACCAGACTGGCAATGTTGATTGAACTGTTAAGCAGGAGAGGAAAAAGCTTTGTAAAAACAGAAAGAATAGTAAGGTATCTGAATTTTATTTTAATTGAACATATATTAGTATTTACATACAATATCTGTGTGGAAAATATGGTTGCTATAATGTTGCAATTATTCATATCTACGTTTACTTCCTTTATGTTTTTCTTTATATTTGTTTATTTATTTATTTATTTTGAGACGGAATCTCGTTGTATCGCCCGGTGTTAGAGTGCTGTTGTGTCATCGTAGCTCAAACTCCTGGCCTCCAGCGTAGCTGGAACTATATATAGGCATCTGCCATGACACCCAGCTAAATTTTCTATTGTTGGTAGAGATGGGGTCTTGCTCTTGGTAAAGCTGGCCTTGAACTCCTGAGCTCAGCCTCCCAAAGTGCTAGGATTACAGGATGGCCAACATGCTTGATCTGGTTTTCTTTTTCTACTGGGCATATATTTATAAAATATATACAAAATTAGATCAAATAAGATGTAAAATATATCACAAAGTGAAATGAAATATACAAATGTATGGCATTTTTCCATATCATATGCTATTCCACGTCAGGTCTCTAATTCTTGTTTATTCCACCCTGCAGCTGTAGCAAGCCCCTTTCTTTTTGGAGACAGGATCTTGCTCTGTTACTAGGGCTGCAGTGCAGTGGTATAATCACAACTCCCTGCAGCCTCAAACTCCAGGACTCAGAGATCTTCCTGCCTCAGCCTCCTGAGCAGCTGGGACTATAGGAGTGCACCATCAAACCCAGCTAATTTTTCTATTTTTCGTAGGGACAGGCTATGTTGCCCATGCTATGTTGCCCAGGCTGGTCTCAAACTCCTGGCCTCCCAAAGTGCTAGGATACTGGCATGAGCCACCACACCCAGCTCACAAGCTCTCATTTATATAACAACAGGAAAAGAAACAATAGCTTTTCTTTTACTTTCTTGCCTGAACTGTCAGATCGGGTTTCCCCTTTTTTAATTTATTGTTGGGGATTCATTGAGGGTACAATAAGCCAGGTTACACTGATTGCATTTGTTAGGTAAAGTCCCTCTGGCAATCGTGTCTTACCCCCCACAGGTGTGGCACAAACCAAGGCCCCACCCTCTCTCTCCTTCCCTCTCTCTGCTCTTCCTTTCCTCACTCCTCCCTCCTTTTTTTTGTTTTTGTTTTTGAGACAGAGACTCACTTTGTCATCTTCAGTAGAGTGCCATAACATCACAGCTCACAGCAACCTCAAACTCTTGGGTTGAAATGGTTCTCTTGCCTCAGCCTCCTGAGTAGCTACAGGCACCCACCACAACGCCTGGCTTTTTTTTTTTTTTTTTTTTTTTTAGAGATGGGGGGGTCTCACTCTTGCTCAGGCTGGTCTCGAACCGACGAGCTTAGGCAATACGCCCGCTCAGCTGTTGAGTGACCGGAGACGCGAAAGAACAGCAGCTTTGCCCTGGGTATAAGCTCGCTCCTGTAACTATTAAGCCTCTGTAAGAATAGCAAGCTGTTTTAAATTCACACTGAGTTCACTTTGTGTGCTTGATGTAGGATATGTTTATTTCTAAATATTATCCTACATCAGCCTACCAGAGTGCTAGGATTACAGGCCTGAGCCACTGGGCCTGGCCAGGATATGCCTTCTAATAAATGGTATGTCATAGCTTCACTGCCAGCAGGTTTGTTTTTTTCTTTTGTTTTGTTTTGTTTGAAGAAGTAAATAAAATAATGATGCTCTCTTTATAAACCAAAAGCATTTTAGCTGTGGCGAATTATGGCACCTAACGTCCAGGGGCCAGACACTCTTCTAAGCACTACAAATATTAAGTCATTATTTAATATCATCACAGATATAAAATATTATGAAGATTTTTGTATCTGGCTTTATGTACAAATTTCAATGACCCCTATATATTTTATTATCATCTCCTCCCTTAACTAGCTACTTGGAACTTTTTGAGTTGTTCCCTAGAAATGGTGGAATTCTTACATAACAAGGGAGTTGAAATTCTGAAGGCCCCCCTGAACAATATTCTTGATAGCAGGAATCAACCCCCCCCATAACCTGCCTCAGTGCAAACACTGTCCCAATATAACTGCCCCATACACATGATCTAGCTCAATACATGTGATCTGTCCCAATACATCTGACCTCTCCTAATGCACATGCCCCCTTGCCCAAAAGCCCCTGGTCTCTGTTGGTCTGGAAGTAGATTTGAGACCATTTCTCCCATTCTCCCACAACAGACGTCGTTCCCATGAAAAACCATTCTTCCTTCGCGACTCTATTGTCTCAAAAATTGGATGTTTGTGTGGCAAGCAAGTAGATCTGGGCCAACCCCCCTTGTGGTTTTCATACAATTTTGATTACTCTGGAAGGTTGTACCAAATACTGGTCTCACTTCTGGAACTGGGCAGTGGTTTTACTGGTCAGGTTGATGATCACCCAGTTTTTGAGGCTTTGTTGTGAAAACTTTTGTAGTTTCCCCATACCCTGCACCCCCACTACAGGATGAGGCCAAGTGTCCTCGATGACGAGCTGCCCAGGACAAGCCACCACCTGACCACAGCTTGCAAAGCAAGGTCTTCAGGTAATTTCCTTTTCAACATGTAAATGCACTTTCAGTGTGCAGCTCTTTCCAACTACAAGTTCCTTCAGTACCAACACCATCTGAAGCAAAAGGCGCCCGTCCCTATGCCTTATGCCCCACCCCATCCCCATTACAATTTCTGGCTCTCACCATGGCTTTTCTGACAACATCCTCTTACCCCAATGTCTCCTATACCCCAGGCCTTTGCAACAACTACTTTAACAAGTTTTCTTTTTTTTGAGACAGAGTCTAACTATGTCATCCTCAGTAAAGTGCTGCGGTGTCACAGCTCACAGCAGCCTCCAACTCTTGGGCTTAAGAGATTCTCTTCCTCAGCCTCCCAAGTAGCTTGGATTACAGGTACCCACCACAATGCCTGGCTATTTTTTTGTTGCAGTTGTTCAGTTGGCCCAGGTTGGGTTTGAACCTGCCACCCTCGGTGCATGTGGCTGGCGCCATAACCACTGTGCTACAGGTGCCAGCCCTTCAACAGGTTTCCTATACCTAAGTTTCACTGGCCTTATGCTTCAGTCTTTTTCTATAAACTCTCCTTTTTAGTTTGGCTTAATTCTACACAATGATCTCCATAAAAATCACCACTTTGGTATACTAGTTTTGTTTCTTCAAGGTGTAATAAGAGCTATGAAGACAAATGTGGTAACATACAACGTGAGACTGGACATCCCCATCCTAAGTGTTTGGTGCTGAACCCCACACCTGGGGACACCCCGCCATTCTCTGTTAGGCTTATGCCTGCCAATTCCAAGTCAAGCCACAGGGAATTTAAATGACTTCTGTTCTATTTCCAGACATATTTTTCTCAGCTGTGGAAAATCTCATATAGCAAGGACAGGTTTCCGCTTAGTTAGCAGGTGAGAGCCCAGGTTTTGTTTTCATAAGTAGAACCTGCCCAGTATTCATGTTGTGAACTCCTGCTCTGGTCCTCCAGCCTCAGAAAACCCGCTTGGCCACAAGTGAGAAGGTCAGCAGTCCCTGAGGGAGGTCAGCAGCCTCCCTCGTCTTGAGGCTGATGAGGAAATTCTCTTTGGGGCACTTGCTATTTCTTCTTTCTCCCTCAGGAAGTGCTTCTTGCCATCTTTACCAGCACTATCCTGCCCTTCTGCCCTCTCGGTCTCCGGGAAACTAGAACTACAGCTCTTTCCCCTCTAGTCATCAACAAAAGTCTCTTTAGAGCTCCCTCCACCCCAGTTATGTGTAACAGGATTTAACACCCCTACCAATCTGGGTGCCCAGAGTCCCCACTTCCCTGAAGTTCACCCCAGCCAGCCCAGGCTCTCTGAGCCCTTGCAGGGCATCTGCCCTCAGGCCAGGGGAGGGGTTCTGCTAGGGGCTTCTCTTGGCACAGCCACCACTGCAACTGGCATCCCAGGGAGACCAGCAGCCAGGAGGCAGTGCCCCCCCTTTGCAAGCCTGGTCTGGAACCCCCAAGGCCATGTCCCCCAGGGCAGCTGTGCATTCATCTAAAGCACACATCTTAGCAAAGTCCCCTGAGCTGTCCTTGTCCACCTCTAACCCCTGCTCTGCCCTGACTTTGAAATTCCCACATCATTTTCCACGCACACCATGCCAGGTTTTGTTTTTCTGCTCCAGCATATATGGGTATGTGAGGTGGGGTCTTCAGTACCTACGCTCCCACAGTTAACGGGCTTGGAATGCTCTTCTATGAACTCCCTAACTCACCCCCAACCCTAAGCCCACAAATGCCCACCCAGCTCAGGTTAGGCCTCCTCTTCCCTAGGAAGCCTCACCGCAGACTTAGGAAACAGCATTGCCTGAGTGCCTGGCTCCCTGCCTAAACTAACTCCTGGAACTGGGTCTTATTCACCTTCCTACCTTAAGACCTAGTATAGGGACAGCACCCCTGTGTGGCCCTCCCCAAAGTCTGCTGAATGGATGAAATAGAATATTATTAGTCTCACAGAGCAGCTAAATCTCACTCCATACCAGGCAATCTTCTAAACATTTCGTACTTAACATATCTAGTCCCTACCATTCCACAAGGCATGAAACTGAAGCAGAGAGTTTGACTTACGCAGCTCCTACAGCAGCTTGTGCTTAAACACCGTCACCACCCATCCTAACAAAGTAACAGCGGTTGGAAACAGCATAATTCTGAAGTTACTGCCTTGCTGTATGTTTACTATGGGCCACATATAAATGTCTTTCATCTGCCCAATAAGTAACACAGGGAAGTACTTATGATGCAGGACAAGGCAGCACCATGACCTGCTGCCTTGGCCCTGGAGGTGTTGATGCTCCTGCGGATGGAGGAACCAGCTTGCTGCAAAGGCCGGACACCTGCAGGGGCGATGCTGGTGCTGTGCTGTCTCCTTCATGTGCACTTCTGACTGGTGGATTTCCTGTCAGTTTCCAAGGCCTGAGAGTTCATTGGACAGCTGGCTGTAACTGACAGGACTCGCACCCTAGCAGAACAACTCCCCTTACCAATATACAAACCCCTGAGCAGAGAGGCCAAAGACAGACCTTGAAGAGGGAGCAGGAGAGCTTGTTCCCCTCCTGGGTTCTCTCTGCCAGGAGGTTTGGTTTTTGTAGTTGTTGAAGTTTTGTTTCTGTAAATAAATCCTGACTCAGCACTGATCATTCTGTGGTCTGTCTATTCCTATCGTGGAGACCAAGAACCTGAAATTCTGGTGTCACTTACATTACTCTTTTTTTTTTTTTTTTTTTAAACAAAAGAGAAAAAAGCACTACGTGCTCTTTGGAGCGCCTGGATCAAAGCTCCATAGCTGGGACACCACACAGCAATCTGGCTCTGCATGGCTGTCTGTGCACATGATAAAGGTCTGTGCCCAGCCGTGTCCCCAACATGCAGAGTGGTACCTGGCACATGGTAGTGCTCAGTCAGTAATAGTTGGGTAAATAAAGCCCAGGCCATTTCAGCTCATCTCATCTCGGGATATCTTTGCTGTATGTCTATGGCACTATGGGGGATATTGGTAGGGAAAACTCTGTGGGCCCAGAGTTTGCCCCAAGGAAGAAAGAAGTTTCTAGAGCAAATATGCCCCCAACGCAGGAGATCAAAGTGAAGAGATGTTGCCCCTCAGGACAGTTCTCCTTCTTTTAACTATGCAGTCCAATCAAGTAACAGACTAATCTTTTTTTTTTTCCTTCTGAGACAGGGTCTCACTCTATTGCTCTGGGTAGACTGCCATGGTGTCAGCCCAGCTCACAGTTAACCTCAAACTCCTGGGCTTCCTGAATCTTCCTGCTTCAGCCTCCTGAGTAGCTGGGACTACAGGTGCCTGCCACAACACCTGGCTAATTTTCCTATTTTAAGTAGAGATGGTGTCGCACTCTTGCTCAGGCTGGTCTCAAACTCCTGAGCTCAAGAGATCCATCAGAGTGCTGGGATTATAGGTGTGAGTACCTCATTTGGCCAGACTAATCTTTTTTGGGTCTTGCTTGGTCACACAGGCTGAAATGCAGTGATGTGACCGTAGCTCATTGTAACCTGGGTTCAAGTGTGATCCTCCTGTAGTAGCTAAGACACAGGAGAGCACCTCCATTCCCACTATTTTTTCTTTCCTTTCTTTTTCTTTTTCTTTTTCTTTTTTTTTTTTTTTTTTTTAGAGAGCCAGGGTCATCTTATTATGTTGGGCAGGCTGGTCTTGAACTCCTGGCTTCAAGTGATCTTCCTGCCTCAGTCTCCCCAAGTGCTGGAATTACAGGTGTGAGCCACCGTGCTCAGCAAGGTCTTAGGCATTTGGGAATGCAATGCTTCTTGCCAATCCAGCAGCGGGCTAGAATCAACAGACTTGATTGAATCAACATGCTCTGCCTCTAACATGCCTCTGTGACCTTGGCAAGGCCAGTTTCACAGTATTTTGTTCTTCATAATTAAGGCAATCTGTCAAACATAGACCTAAATGTGATTTAGCTTTCACACTGCCATTAACAGAAGTTTTATTAATAATAAATTCATAAACTAAGATCCTATCAGACTACATGATGATATCTGAAATAGTGGTAGCTGCTCAGTAAGTTTCTTTAATTGAACAAAGGAGCCAAAGTAACGAGGCAGGCAGACTAGCTAGAAATACCAGTACCCACGGCTCCCATTCTCAATTGAAATAGAAATAAAATACGGAAGGTAACTGAACAATTTCTTGTCACATAAAATGAACTATCACTCTGTACCATGGAGGAAAGAAATCCTAATATGTAAATGCTATTCGGAGAAAAATAAGAATGGGCAGAGACTTATCAGCAGACCCCAGGAGAGCTGATAGCAACCTGATTAAAAAGTCTCCCAGGACTCACTGTCCTTATAGCATCTCTTCTATATTGATGGCAAAATATGCATTATTTATGTCATGCAAAGTGAAGTTACGATCCCATGAGATTACTAACTACTCCCATTTCTTAGTTTTCCTAGATCATTTCATTTTTCTGAAAAATGAACAATTTGGGGGCATATGTGAATGAGAATTCAATTTTTAAAAAGCTTCGTAAGGTTGATGGAATTATTTTTTCAGATACATTTCTAAAAAGCTGATGTAGAAACACTGCCAGAGTATGGAGCATAAGGTTTTAAGTAGCAGTGACACAGGTAAAGTGTGGGTGGGTCATCGCCCATGTAGGGTGCTGTGTCAGGATGTGCTAGGTAGGAAAAGGGTACGGATGTGATCAGGGGTGTCTCGGGGTGGGCAGCCTTTGTGGTGGGTTAGTAATGGGGATATCCAGTCCAGAAGAGAAGCTGAGCTTAGAGGCGAAGGGCAGCCCTGAGCACATCAACCACTAGCCAACAAATACAGAAGTAAGGAATGGCTGTTTCTGGCACAGACACATCTGGACCCTTGGCTTGCTTAATCTAGCCTGGTCTGTGGCCTTCGGGCACCATGATCCTCTAGGGGCAAAATGTAGCCATAAAGCCTTGGTCTGGGTGGGCAAGGTGGCTCACACCTATAATCCTAGCATTCTGGGAGGCCAAAGCAGAAGGATTGCTTGAGTCCAGGAGCTTGAGACCAGTACAAGTAAGAACGAGACCCTGTCTCTACTAAAAATAGGAAAGTTTACCCAGGATTTGTGGTGAGCTCCAATAGTCCTAGCTGACTCCGGAGGCTGAGGTAGGAGAAACGCTTGAGCCCAAGAGTTTGAGGTTGCTGTGAGGTGGCCTAACAGCAAAACACTCTAGCCTAAGACTATGTCTCCAAAAAAGGAAAAAAAAAAAAAAAAAAGGCACTGCTCTAGGAGCTTTTAGGATGCCAATGAGATGGATAGTGGAGATGGTGGCACATCTCAGGAGAAAACACAAGAATAGCCACTGATCCACACTGCAGATCAATGTCACCAAGGGTCCTGCAGGGTCCATGTGCAGCAACGAACACCAAATCCATCCCCTCACTCCTTTCCATGACCTGACCCGGGGCCCATCTTGCCAGTTCTCCTGAACACACTGTGAACTTCAGGAATAGAATGAAAATGGGGTTGGGTCAGGGAATTTTGAAAGAGTTGGGGGAGTCAAGAATACTCTTAATAATCCAATTAAAAGCCCTAGGGCAGGCGAGAAGGCAGGCAGTTGTCTGCAGATCTGGTTTGCAGAAGGACGTGCCACAGTGCAGCAGGCAGGATGGGCGGGAGTACACGTGCGCTATAGCAGGTGCAGACACAAGCCCTACCTCCTTGTGACTGTCCCTTACCTACAGAATTTCTAAGGGGCTCCTGCCAACCTGTAGTTGCTGTGCACCTCCCCCAACCCTCAGCTCAACAAGAAGTTCTAGGATGAATTTGCAATAAAACCAATTTGGAAGATCAAAACAGCTTCACTGTGGGCTTCTTTAGCCCCTCGAGATAGCATCTCTGATAGCGGGGGTTTCATATGCAACACCTCAAGCCGGCTTTAGGTCCTACAATGGCAAACTGGATAAGGGTTAAACCTGGCTACAGAAATAGAATTAGCCTCTAAACAGAGGCACGTTTTCAGCACACTGAATGATTGATGTAGAAATGGAAAGGGCGCTGTAAGAAACCTCAGTGGCCTTGAGAGACAGGAGCTTTGCACCACCTGGCAACACAGGGCCTCTGCCTCACCCCCCCCCCCCTTCAAACTCCTTGTACCTGGGTTTCAAAGACACACTCCCCACATCCTGGTCTTCAGTTAAGAGCAGGATTCTCATTTAAAAAATTTGGAGGGAGAATAGATGATGATTTTCCTTTGTGACAAAGGTACCTCTTAGCACCATCCAGGGATTCAAATATGTTAAAAATAACCTCACAGAAATCCTCATGCAGACAAAATAGGCAAGATAGACATCGATTGCAAAAATAGTCCCAGCCAGGGATCCGTGTGAGGAATTTTTTACATAGTTTCCAAAGTCAAATAGCATGCCTCTCTCAGCCCTGCAAAGTCAAGAGCTGGTAGTGAACTTGGCTCTCCCTTGTTGGATAACAAGGGTCAAGGAGGCTGGGATTAACATAAAAATTACCCCAAAGCACTAATGTATGAACGGGACTAAAACAAATTGGTACCTGCTCTCTGTGTTAGGTAGAAAAGAGTATCCCCACCCAGTTATGCGAAAGAAAGTATGCTCAATTTGGGGCAGGACAATGAATAGAAAGAGTTTCAACATCACCACCTCCAACAGAGGGTTGAACTTCAAAACAGCCAGTAAAACAAGCATATTTGCAAGAATATTTGCATGGGCTTCAGGTTGCAAAAATGCTGAAAGGATTTGTACTATATTCTGCTCCCAAGTGCACAAAAGTCCCTTTCTATCTGAGCCCAGGGACCCAAAATACAACGAAAAGTAATAGTACCAGCAGTCCTAATATTCTTCCCTGGTCTGTGACCCCTTCCCTTCCTTGGAGTTGGGCCATTAGCACAGTTATTACTTACTAATCAAATAACCAGCACCCAAAGATACTCGGAGTGCCTACATGCCAATTCAGAGTTCATTGTCATCAAAAAGAAAAGGTTTCCCATGATCGCATTAATGTACACAGCTATGATTTAATATTAATAAAAAAAAAAAAAAAAGAAAGAAAAGGTTTCACCATCTGTTTGCTGGAGATTGACTGTTGAAGATACGGAGGTAGCTGCTACCTTTATTCTTAGAAAAAAAGGCTCATTTTAATTTTTTTTTTAATTCAGTGTAGCAAGCAGAGAACAAAGGTTAGAAAAGAAAGAAACAGCTTGTGATGCTAAGGAAGATAAAAGGCAAATGACTTAAACATGAGGGAAACATTAAAGAAGGGAAGGAAATAAAACAACCCTAGAGATCTAAATATACAACAAAGTTGTGTGATCACAGGGCAAGCAGTAGGGATAAATAAAATAAAATACCATAAATGCTCTAAAGGAAAAAAAATAAGAAAAAAGTTTCCTTCCAACTTCCATTCTAAGGAAACCACAGCTCTTCTTGCTTGGTATAACTACTGTTCACATGCTAAATGGCTAAATTCAGCTTTTAAAAACCTACCCACCATTCTCCAGATTTTAAAAAAATGTAAGTGAACTAATAATTTCCCAGGGGTGGGTAAATTTTGTTTGGTGGATGGGTTTGTTTCCAGTTACTCAGTATAAAGGCAAGAGCTGATTTTACTTTATTTTATTGGTCCTTTAAAGAATGTGTGGTGGTTTTGCAGGATTTTGAGGCAAATTCATCAGTTCCGAAGAGTGGTTTTAATATTCTTAAACATAACCAATTGGTGCTTCCCTTGTCTTCAATTCAAGTCTGAATTACCTCTTCTTGAATGTGTTTCTGGCTGTGAATTTGCATACCATTATAGAATTATCATTACAGTTTAAACTTCCATGAAATGCATCTCAACTGGCAGGCATCCCCAAGTTGAGAAATGTGAAGTACATTACCAGAAACACAAAACCAACGTGAGGCACAAGGATGGACAATGTGAAACACCACAGATGGCAGAGGGAGGCCTGGAACAATGTGTAGTTCCTTTCTATTCTGTTTTGCCCCATTGTGTTTTGAATAGACTGAATCACTGCCCAGCTTCAGGGCCAGCCTCTGAAAGGCCCCATTGTAAGGGCTGTGCTTTCCCGGGCAGAGTTAAGGTTGCTGTAGAAACCTTCACTATGAATTTCCTGACCAGTGTGATGAAAATCTCAACTGAATTGTGACATTACTATAGTTACGAACAAGACTGCAAAATGAACATGAGTCTACTCATGTAAGGGGGTCTTTGCTTATCTGAACATAGCTCACTTATCTGTTACGTAGCTCACTTATCTGTTACATAGATCATCCACACAGCCAAAGAAAGAACTGAATTTCTATGAGCCAGAGTTGAGAAGTGAACCTGTCTGGAGTGTTGGGGGGGTGGTCATTCCCATAGGATTGGAGGTAATAGGCAAATGGGGGTTTGCAGACAAACGGGAGCTCTCAGCCTGTGAACTGTGAACCGTCTTGTTTACTGTGTTGGGGAAACCACCTTTCTGGAGGTGAACAGGGAGGTGTGGGGTACCAATGGCCCAATGTCACAGGCAAGGAAAACATCTGCACTGCGGTAGGAAGAAGTTCAGGATTCAGCAAAGTGCCCCCTTTATTCTGCCATGAAAGAAAGGCAGAAGGCAATCATCCCAATATACCAGATGGAAGGAATCCTGGGGCTGGAATGAAATCCCCCCCCCCCCCAAATTAACTTTCTTGGGGGCACACTATATACCAAGCAAACTTCTAAGCTCTTTATACATATTAGGTTGTTTCAAAAGTTTTGTCCGTTTTACTGTCATGTGTTTTTGTAGCTCCATATCTCAATAAATATTTATTCTACTGTGTCGTGGTATATACTGATCAATGGAGAATTTTGTACTCTATACATTGATGCTGTTC
>CAUYPK010156760.1:0-77485 GCA_963574355.1 Loris lydekkerianus
ATGAAGGCTATAACCCAACTATACCACAAGACTATGAGGAAAGGACCAAGGAAGGGGAAGGGAGGGGGTAGGTTTGGGTGGAGGGAGGGTGATGGGTTGGGCCACATCTATGGTGCATATTTTTATCTATAATAAAAAAAAAAAAAAATCATACATTGTAGTTCTAAGATACCAATTTTTTTTTCTTTACCAGAAAAAAGAATATGAAATTAAATGTAGCCAACAATTTTAAGACTCAGTACAATTTCAGAAACATACAATATCTGTGTCTTTTTTTTTTTTTTTTTTGAGACAGAGCCTCAAGCTGTCATCCTGGGTAGAGTACGGTGGCATCACAGCTCACAGCAACCTCCAACTCCTGGGCTCAAGCGATTCTCCTGCCTCTGCCTCCCAAGTAGCTGGGACTACAGGCACCTGTCATAAGGCGTGCCTGTTTTTTTGGTTGCAGCAGTCATTGTTGTTTGGCAGGCCTGGGCTGGATTCGAACCTGCCAGCTCAGGTGTATGTGGCTGGTGCCTTAGCCATTTGAGCCGCAGGCTCCAAGCCAAGAATCTGTGTCTTAAATGCATACATATATATATATTTGGAGAAAAGAATAGTGGAAAATATAGCAAAATACTAAGGTTAATGGGATGTGGGATTATGATTAATTTTCATTTTCTTGTTTCGTATTTTTTCCAGTGTTTCTACAAGAGAGGGCTGCATTTTTGCATAACTGACAAAAACTAGGCTTGGTGCCCGTAGCTCAGCAGCTAGAGTGCCGGCCACATATACCAAAACTGGCAGGTTCGATCCTGGCCTGGGCCTGCTAAGCAACAATGACAACTAGAACCAAAAAATAGCCGGGCTTTGTGGCAGGCACCTGTAGTCCCAGCTACTTGGGAGGTTGAGGCAAAAGAATCTCTCAAGCCCAAGAGTTTGAGGTTGCTGTGAGCTGTGATGTTACAGTGCTCTACCAAGGGTGACATAGTGAGACTCTGTCTCAAAAAATAAAAAATGACAAAAATGAATAAATAGTTATGGCTTATTTAATATGTCTTTTGCTTCTCTTATAGGTGACTCTACTCTTAACTTTGGGCTACATGCTTTAGTGTTAAAGACTTTACTTCTATTTTTGCACAGAAATGCCATTTTTTCTTCTGGATGTAATGCCATAGAAAGCTTTTGCAGTCCTCAGATCAGTGTTCCTAGAGTGGCTGCCAGCTGTTGTCTTCATGGGCCTTGTACACTTCAGGACATTCAGAATTTAAATAGGGCCTCCGACATAACTGCACATCACAGTACAAATGAAACAGTACAGTTTGCAGATAATACTAGATTGTGTGATTGTTCGATTAGATTAGTTAATGGTGGAGAAAGTACTTAGTAGATTATCTGTAAATTCTCTCTTTCCTTCTCATGCTCACTATGGAGATCAAAAATCATTTTTTCCCTTTCATTTCTTTTGTCTACAACATTTCTTACCTAAACAGAAAGTTTAGTTCTTTTATAAATTCTTTTTAAAAAATTTAAACAAATGTCACTTGGAAAATGACACTTCTGTAATAATAAAGTAAAGTTAACTTTGGTTCTTGACAGTCTGACAGCTGTTACAATGGTTCCCAGGGGCAGGACAGAGGTATTACCTTGGGAGAAATAACCAGTACAATCAGCGTTTGTACAACTCAAAGTACTCTTTAAAGCTCATCAGGAAAAAGAAACATGGGAAGAAGTATGAGCTCCATCAATTAGTAGTATAGGGTGTAGGGCTCTCCTAGAAGAAGAACACTTTCTAATGTATTTATACATTTTCCATTCAAACTTGTGCACCAACTTGAACATTCTGAGTCTGATAGTAATGATGATACCCTGGTTTGGTACTATCATTTGTTTGTTTTGTTTTGTCTGAGACAGGGCTTGCTGTGTCTCTGGACTAGAATGCAGTGGCATCATCATAGCTCACAGCAACCTCAAACTCCTGGGCTCAAGTGATCCTCTTGCCTCATCCTCCCAACTGGCAGGAACTACAGGCACAGTGCACACCAGGACACCCAGCTAATTCTTCCGTTCTTTTTAGAGACAGAGATCTTGGTCTTGCTCAGATGGATCTCAGACTCCTGGCTTCAAGCAATCCTCCTGCCTCAGCCTCCCAGAGTGCTAGGATTACAGGTGTGAGCCACCATAATTAGCTGGCTTTGTCTTTTTTTTTTTTTTTTTAAGAGACAGAGTCTCATTTTGTCGCTCTCCATAGAGTGCCCTAGCGTTACAGCTCACAGCAACCTCTGAGTCCTGAACTTAAGGGATTCTCTTGCCTCAGCCTCCCAAGTACTGGGACCACAGGCACTTGCCACAATGCCTGGGTATTTTTTGGTTGTAGTTGTCATTGTTGTTTGACAGGCCTGGGCTGAATTTGAACTGCCAGCTCTGGTGTATGTGGCTGGTGTCTTAGCTACAGGCACTGAGCCCCCATTTACTTTTTTTTTTTTTTTTTTTGCAGTTTTTGGCCAGGGCTGTGTTTGAACCTGCCACCTCCGGCATATGGGGCTGGCACCCTACCCCTTTGAGCCACAGGTGCTGACCCCCCATTTACTATTTCTATACCAGTGGCTCTCAATTTACATCTTTTGCCCACTCCCCTCTCCTGAGCCCTGGATGACCAACTGCAAGGTAGACATCTCAATCTACATGCACTAGAAGCACCTCATGTGCTGTGTATTCAAACCTTTCCATCTTCTTCCCATATCCTTCTCTCACTTTCCTACCTATGTCAATGGCCTTGCCACGTACCTAGTTCTCCAAGTCAACAACATAACTGTCATCTTTGACATCCCTGCCCATCATCTCCTACATACATATGCCAAGTCTTTTGGTTTTACTTGCCAAACATACTTCCAGACATTTCTATCTACCACTAGTGACACAAACAGTCATGGCACTGTCATTTCTTGCCTCAGTTACTATAAAAGTCTCCTAAATCACCTCCTTGCTTTCAGTGTCTGTCCTTGAAAATCCACGCTACAGCTTGCAACTGGAGTGATTGTTCTAAACACAAATAATGTCAGTCTCCTGCTATAAAAAATTATACTGAATGTCCACCACCCTGAGGATTAAGCCTCAATATTTCAACTTGGTTTTTTTATAAGATTTTTACGATCTGGCCTTCTTGTTTCTACAGCTTCACTCTCCCCCACTTCCTCTACCGCCTTGTGTGTTCTATTATTTCCTGGTCTTTGCACATACTACACTCACCACTTGGAACTCTCTGGCTTCTCTGCATCACCTGATACTGGCTATCAACTGTATTGAGTTTCAGCTCTCAGTGTAAATGTCATGTCTCTTGGGAAGCCATTTCAGCATGGGTCCTACCCTAGACCCAATAAGACACCCTCTCTACTCCTATAACACTCCATGATTACTCTTGTCAGAGCATAATGTAAACTATATTTTAATTTTTTTTTTTTTTTTTTTGTAGAGACAAAGTCTCACTTTATTGCCCTCAGTAGAGTGCTGTGGCATCACACAGCTCACAGCAACCTCCGGCTCCTGGGACTGCAGGTACCCACCACAACACCCGGCTATTTTTTGTTGCAGTGTGGCCGGGACCGAGTTTGAACCTGCCATCCTTAGTATATGGGGCTGGCGCCCTACCCACTTAGCCACAGGCACTGCACATTAATTTTTAATTTACTTACCTCCCCTTCCTAGATTGTTAGCCCCCTAAGGACAAATACAATGTCTTATTTATTTTTATGTCTCTCCCAAAGTGATCTTATAGGTTGGGTGTAGTGGCTCATGCCTGTAATCTTAGCACTCTGGGAGGCCGAGGCAGGTGAGCTCAAGAGTTCAAGACCAGCCTGAGTAAAAGAGAGACCCCCCATCTCTACTAAATATAGAAAAGCTGAGGCAGGAAGATCACTTGAGCCTAGGAGTTGGAGGTTGCTGTGAGCTGTGACACCACAGCACTCTACCCAGGGTGACAGCTGGAGACTGTCTCAAAAAAAATAAAAAATAAAATAACAACAACAAAAAAAATCACCCCAAATAAAGTGATCTTATAAAGGTCTTGTAAAGGACCTTATAAAGGTCTGGAACCAGTAAGCTCTCATTGGTTGAACTAATGAATAAAGTTAAAGGTTTAACTTTAAAGTTAAAGACAGGTTCCCTGGCTGCTAGAACACTTGTAAATGAAGTTTGAGTTACTCTGACAGTTTGGATTATAAAGTAGACCTTCAGACCTAGGGAAATCAGGACTCTTAGTTTTGATGTAGGGCCTGGCCTAGACAGTGGAGTCCAGTGTGAGGTAGGCAAATTGTAAAAATCCCTAATTGCTAATTCTGATGGAATCAACTTCATCCTCAAGATGGGTTATACACTAGGCAAAGTTGATTTTCTAGTCTTTTCTTCATTGGAATATTCTTCTAGGGATTAGATGGTTTCAACCTTGGATTCCAGAAAAACAGATAGGCACAAAATATGATTAGTGTTGGAGAACAACTCAGGGATAGAGTTTTTGAATGAATGGGTTGAATAGTTGAAATATTTTTATGGGACTATACCAGAAACAGAGGTGAACAAGAGACAATGCCTCTTCTGTTTAAAAGAAAAGAGTCAGACAACAAGCAAACAAATAAATCAGCGAGATAAAATCAGAAAGTAATAAATGCTATGGTGTCAAAATAGGGTGATGTGATAGCAGTGGGGGTGGGGAACTGGCTGCTTATAATAGTGGGTCAGGGAAGGCCTCTTTGAAGAGGTGACAATTGAGCTGAAACCTGAATGGTAAAAAGGAGACAGGAATGTAAAAAAAAATGTAAGGGAAAAAAGAAGTGCAAAGAATACATTTGCAAGTTCAGGGAACAAGAAAAAAAGCCATGTGAACAAAGGGAGAACAGGGGGCAGGGAAGGGGGTTTACATGCTGGGAAATTCTTTGTTGTTGTTGTTGTTGTTGTTGTTTTTGACAGAGTCTCACTCTGTTGCCCCAGGCTAGAGTGCATGAAGTCAGAGGTCATAGCAACCTCAAACTCCTGGGTTCAAGGTATCCTCTTGCCTCAGGCTCTCAGGAGTCAGGCACTGCCACCACATCCAGTTACTTTTTCTATTTTTAGTAGAGATGGGGCTTGCTCTTGCTCAGGCTAGTCTCCAACTCCAGAGCTCAAGCAATTCACCTGTTTGGGCCTCTCAGCATGCTGGGATTACAGGCGTGAGCCTCTGTGCCCAGCCTTGCTGGGGAGTTTTATTGTTACAACCAGTCAACTGGGAAGCCACTAGAGCAGTGGTTCTCAACCTGTGGGTCACGACCCCTTTGTAACAATGAAAATACATCAGTATTAGGAAGGTTGAGAACCACTGCTAGAGGGTTCTAAGCAAATGACTGACTTTACCTACCTATATACTCGAGTATAAACTGAGTTTTTTCCGGCACAAAATTTCGGCTTATACTCGAGTATATATGGTAAATATCCTTGACTTTACATAAACTGAGCAGGTAGGGGCTAATAGTGAAAAAAAGTGTTTTTTCAATCTTTTCTACTTAAACTAAAACTATGTGCTTTTTATCATGTTCAGAATAAATTGCTGACATATTAAAATGCATTTATTATACTTATTTCTTTAATTGAAGAACTTAGAAATATCACTGCCATTAGCAATTCTAGGTGAAGAATGAACATTCCCTGCATTTAAAATTTTTTTTACTGTTCCTTCCCAGTGGGAGATTAGAAAGTAATTTTGTTTAAGAACTAAAATTAAAGCAATTACTAATTTTAACCTATTCTGCTCCCATGTGGTTATTGCAATTAAAATCAGAATTGATGGCTAGGCACAGTGGCTCACGCCTGTAATCCCAGCAATCTGGGAGACCAAGTTAGAGACCAGCCTGGCTAGAGTGAAACTCCATCTCTAAAAATAGCTGGGCGCTGTGGCAGGCACCTGTAGTCCCAACTACTCAGGAGGCTGAGGCAAGGGGATCGCTTGAGCCCATGAGTTGGAGGTAGCTGTGAGCTATGACGCCACAAACACTATTGTAGATAACATTTCCTAGCAAGGAATGCTGTCACCAAGAATGACAAAGTGAAACTGTCTCAAAAAAAAAAAAAAAATCTGAACTTATAATAGTCACATCCAACAAGAATCCAGAATTATAAAATCTTTCATTCTAGAAATCTAGACCGGTAAGTGAATAGCTGAAATCTTATAAATCTCTGTTTAATTGCAATTTACACTGCCTTTCTAGTGAAACTGTGAAGTTAAAGGTGAACTGAATCTCAGTGTAATTAAAAAGTTAATTGGACAGCATTCCTTGCTAGGAAATGTGGTCTACAATAGTGTTTGTTAATGATTATAAAGATCGGTTTATTATCTATAATTCAGAAACTTTATGTAGTTCTCTGTCAAAATAAAAACTTAATATACTATAGTACTGAAAAAATATTGTTTTTCCTGGGGAGCTCAAAGCATTTCATTAATGTTTTCTCATTAGTCCTCACCATTTCCCCAAGGTAAGTAGATGGAAAGTGTTATGCACATTCAGTAGATGAGGGAACAAGGCCAAGAGAAATGAACGAACATGCCCAAGGTCACACAATACGTCAGTGGCAGGGGAGGGATGAATCTCAGGTCTTCTAATTCCCAGGGATCTGGTATTTTGCAATGTTGAGCAGGTACCAAACCAGTTCTTATTTACCTTGGTACACTAGAGTTCTCATGTATACAGTTACAATGAACTAATAAGACAGTTGTTCTAAGGCGTATCTCTATGTTTGCTATTTATACTGGCAATGGTTCTTTACTGTTATTTTAAAATGAAGACCTTGGAGGGTTTATTTTAAAGTGCAGTAAGGTTAAAATATTTATCTTAGACATTGCATGGAGGTGTCTATCTAGCAATTTATACTAGCTATAGGAAGTTTACTATTTTGCTAAAGATTAGGTTTATTGCCTTTTTTTTTTTTTGGAAATAAGAGTTTTGTTCTGTTCACCAGCTAGAACGCAGTGGCATCATCACAGCTCACTGCAACCTCAAACTCCTGGGTGCAAGCGATCCTCCTGTCTCAGCCTTCTTAGTGGCTGGACTACAAGGGCACACCACAACGCCCAGCTCATTTTCTATTTTTTGTTCAGGCTTGTCTTGAACTATTGAGCTCAAGGCATCCTCCCACCTCATCCTCCCAGAGCGCTAGGATCACAGGCACTGGTGAGCCTCCGTGCCTGACCATAGATTTATTGTCTTTAGTTTAAGGAATTAGAAATGTGACAGTACACACCCAAACACTTCATTATATCATTTTCCTATGAAATGCATTTCCTTCGTAACAGGATATTTGAAATCTGTAGGCTCCTGTAAAAAGTTCAAGTTGTTTAAGTTTTGGTTCTTAGGTTTTAGAATACTTACAAGTCCTCTCAACTAGTATATATATGTTCTTGCTTTT
Organism: Loris lydekkerianus; assembly: GCA_963574355.1. NCBI lineage: Eukaryota > Metazoa > Chordata > Mammalia > Primates > Lorisidae > Loris > Loris lydekkerianus. The sequence continues at coordinate 7,408 of CAUYPK010156760.1, forward strand.
TTTGCCTTCTCTTCTCTTTCTTGTAAAAAATTGCAAACACACATAGGCACAGCAAGAATAGTACAATAAACCTCCAATATCTGTCATTCTGATGGTAATTACATATAATTATAATTACATATTTATAAAGATTTTGCCACACATATTTCATTTGTCTCTTTTTTGCCTTTGCCAAAAAGTAAATCTCAGACATCAGGTCATTTCACCTTTGTATACTTGAACTATATATAAGTCTCTAAAATAAAAACTTTTAAATCATAGTCATAATACCTTCACCACACAAAAGATAAACAATAATGTCTTTTCAGTTTTTCAAACTGAAAAGGGGGTGGTGAGTTCAAACCCCGGGGCTGGGTTTGAACTCACCACCTCTGGCATATGGGGCTGGTGCCTTACTCCTCTGAGCCACAAGCACTGTCCATGTCTTTGTATCATCTAAAATTTATCGCTGAATTAAATTTCTCAGATTGTTAAGAAAAAGAAAACCAGCGGGCATGGTGGCTCATGCCTCTAATCCTAGCACTCTGGGAGGCTGAGGCGGGTAGATTGCCTGAGCTCAGGAATTCGAGACTGGCAAGAATGAGACCCCATCTCTAAAAAGAGCTGGATTGTGGTGGGCACCTGTAGTCCCAGCTATGCAGGAGGCTGAGGCAAGAGAATCCCTTGAGCCTCAGAGTTTGAGGGTGCTGTGAGCTATGAAGACACAGCACTCTACCCAGGGTAACAAAGTGAGACTATCCAGGAGAGGAGAGGAGAGGAAAGGAGGGAAGGGGAGGAGAGGGGAGGGGAGAGGAGGAGTTGGGGAAGGAGAAGGGGAGGGGAGGAGAAGAGAGGAGGGGAGAGGAAGAAAATCAATCGATCCTTTCATATTATAGTTGGTGTGTTCAAATCAGGATCCAAATGTGGCATTTTGTTGTCATGTCACTCTTTACTTCGGGATGTTTCTCCCTTTTTCTTCCCATACCCTGCAATTGACTAGTTGCAGAAACCAGGTAAAATGCCCTGAAGAATGTCCTACATTTCGAAATTATCTGTTTGCTTCTTTGCAGTATCATTTTTAACTTCTCTATTCTTGTGTTTTCTATGAATTGAAGTTAGGTCTAGAAGTGTGATTAGATTCAGGTTCAATCTTTTTTATTGTTGCTATAAGAACGCTTCAGAGGAGGTGCTGTATGCTTCCTATCAGCAGATTCATTGTCTGCCGACATGTACAAAGTGGTCCACAGTATCTTGTTGTCCACTCTTGTTTTTTTTTTTTTTTTTTTTTAGAGACGGAGTCTCACTTTATTGCCCTCAGTAGAGTGCTGTGGCGTCACATAGCTCACATCAACCTCCAGTAATTCCTGGGCTTAGGAAATTCTCTTGCCTCAGCCTCCCAAGTAGCTGGGACTACAGGAACCTGCCACAATGCCCAGCTATTTTTTTGTTGGAGTTCGGCCAGGGCTGGGTTTGAACCCACCACCCTCCGTATATGGGGCTGGCACCCTACCCACTGAGCCACAGGCGCCACCCTGTTGTTCCACTCTTAATAACTGGTCCCTCCATTATAAAGTTTCCTATCAGCCTTTCTTTTTTTATCTTAACAATCAGGCTTTCAATTAATGGCATCAGCCATTGATGATCTGTGTCTGGATTCATTAACTCAGAGATTTTAAATCATTATTTCCTAAGTCCAACATTCCTTCAATATTTATTAGCTGGGGCTTCTGCAAAGAGAAATTTTCCTTAGCAACTAAACCTATTTGGCCTAAGAGAGAATAAATGTACTTGGGAGCCTGAGGCAGGAGGATCACTAGAACCCAGGAGTTTGAGGCTGCTGTAAGCTATGATGCTGTCATCTCACTCTAGCCTGGGGTGACAGAATGAGACTCTGTCTCAAAAAAAAAAAAAGAGAGAGAGAGAATAAATACTTAATTCATTGTTTTTATCTGATAAGGAATTGGCAAATCAGCAGTGTCTGATGAGGCAGGTTTCATGATTCTTCATGAGACTCAATTCTTGCACTGACTTTTGACTTCTAACAACAGCACATAGTGGAAGAACATAATACAGGTAGAGTACTTGCTATGCATTGGTTTTGTTTTTGTTGTTTTTTGTTGTTGTTGTTTGTTTTGTTTTTTGCAGTTCTTGGCCAGGGCTGGGCTTGAACCCACCACCTCTGGTATATGGGACTAGCGTCCCACTTCTTTGAGCCACAGGTGCCGCGCTACACATTGGTTTTGAGGCAAGCACACAGTCCCCTCTCCCTTGTATCAGGTACTTCCCCATCTGAACCAAATCTTTTCTTCCGTTTCCTTTGGCATTACTTCCCTCCCTAGTGGATAGGAAGAAGAGGAGATGTAGAACCAAAGTGTAGGAAAGGCAGAACAAAAGAAACAAGAGGGAGGGAACTGTGATTCATTGTCTACCAAGCATCTTGGAAAAAAGAAGTAATAATGAAGATTTATTTCAAAGGAAACAAAAAATACTTCTACATCATCTCCAGCCTTAAAGAAAAGAAGCGAAGTACAGAAAGCTCTTTACACCTCAGTTCAAGGGATATAACATTGAACTTTATCAGACTTTTACCTTAATGATCCTACAATTATTTGGTGAAAGTAGCTAAAATGGGAGGATGCTAATGATCAGGAATTCTTACAGTGCCAAAATCTTTCATGTTACACATTGAACAAGATCACTAGAGAGAAAGACCCTTACAAACCAATAAGCCAAGGTGGATCATACAAACCCACAGGGTTTATGGGATACTGACATTAACAGAGAACACGGCCCTGTTTATGCAACTACCACTGGCCTAACTGGTTGGATAACTTCTTTCTAATAACAACACTTTATTCAACAATATTCAATAACAATATTTTTTCAATAACAATATTTTTTATTGTAGGTATCAGAAATAATTTCATCCTTTACTCATGTACAAAATGAGGTTGAGATACTACCTTTCAGCAATAAAACTTACAACAACATTTTAATTTTTTTTTTTTTTTTTTTTGAGACAGAGTCTCAATCTTTCGCCCTGGGTAGAGTGCCATGGCATCACAGCTCACAGCAATCTCCAACTCCTGGGCTTAAGTAATTCTCTTGCCTCAGTCTCCCAAGTAGCTAGGACTACAGGTGCCTGCCACAACGCCCAGCTATTTTTTGGTTGCAGTTGCTATTGCTGTGGCAGGCGCAGGCTGGATTCGAACCCACCAGCTCTGGTGTATGTGGCTGGGGCCTTAGTTGCTTGAGCTACAGGTGCCAGGACAACATTTTAATATTTTTTAATGTTGGGACACAAGGCTCATTACTACAAAATGAGAATGTTTTTCCAAAATCCTGTTTCTTTAACAAAAAATAGAAAGTGTAAAGTAAGCCTTCAATATGTTTTTGCATGGTCCAAAAATGCATGTGGAAAATAATAGCTTGGAATAAAAAGGCTTTTTTCATTCACCTTCCTGTAATAATTATTAATCCCTTCAGGTATAAAACTTTCTCTACCCTGACAAGTTACACATTCTAAAAATCAAATTGAATAATACAGCCTGATATTCAAAGATGAATAACCCTGGGGATGGATGTCTTAGACTACTTGAAGACAAGGTAAAAGGAATAAATTATTGGCTTTTTATAGAAAACAAACTTGAATAGTGTCTTTTTCTGAAAACAATTGAAAAGAATCGTGACACTTAATTCTGCTCTCAAGTTAATGGTAGTCTTTGTGGGAAAAGTTACCCAAAGGTTAGACTGGGAAAGTTTGAGTACCCATAGGTTAAAGTGGAAATAATTGGTTTTGGCCGTGTTGGCAGTATTCCTCATTAAGTAGCATATGTATTTGTGTGTAGACATAGGAGAGTGGGCATAAAGTGTGAAGATCTTTGCATCACACATTAACACCCACTAGGGATAATTCTCCATGAAAGAGGAACTAAAAACCCAAATAGATGAAATGATTCAGTGCCTAATCGTATTAGCCTATGTTATCGGCCACCCCAGTGCTGGCATGATGGGCACATGAACAGAGGCCATGAGGAAAGGTGGAGGCTGTGCATTAGCACGCTTGGATGGGCTACCACTTACCAAATCTGACCTAACTAGTGCTATTGCCGGATGTCCCGCTTGCCAGTAACAAATCAATGCTAAGCCACCACTACGACACTATTTCCCAAAGAGACCAACAGCTACGTGGTGAGAAGTTGAATACAATGGGCCTTTTCTACTCAATTTGTTCTAACAGTAATAGACAAATAAGACAAATATTTTGGTTACATATTTGTTTTTATGTCTGCAGGGCCTCTGCCAGCTCTAATATCCAATAGGTTGTCAAGTGTTTGATACACCAACATGGAATCCTACATAATAGCCATCAGAAAGGGGACCTAGGGATGGTGCCTGTGGCTCAGTGGGTAGGACGCCGGCCTCATATGCCAAGGGTGGCAGGTTCAAACCCAGCCCAGGCCAAATTGCAACAAAAAAATAGCCGGGCATTGTGGCAGGTACCTATACTCCCAGCTACTCGGGAGGCTGAGGCAAGAGAATCCCCTAAGCCCAGGTGTTGGAGGTTGCTGTGAGCTGTGTGATGGACGCCATGGGACTCTAACACGGGTGACAAAGTGAGAATCTGTCTCAAAAAAAATTAAAAAAAAAAAAAAAGAAAGGGGACCTATTTTACAGCAAAGAAATATGAGAGTGGGCCCAGCACCATGGAATTCCCCTAGCTTCATCACATACCACATGAACCAGAAGCTGCTGCTGGCCAACTAGGGAATCGGAATGGTTTGATGAAAAGGTCTTATGCACCAGCTTAGAGCCAATACTTTGTAAGGATGGGGCTATGTCCTCCAGGATGTTGGGTCCCCCGTAAGATGAATACATGAGACGGAGAACCAAGGGGTGACAGCAGGAATAAACCTACTTCTCATCATTCCCAATAAACCACCTGCGGAACTTGGGTTGCCTATCCTCATCACGTGAGGTTCTGCAGGGTTAGAGACGCTGATCCTCAGAGAAGAAACACTTCCCCCAGGGAACACAATAACAGTCCCATTGAAACATAAGCAGGTTGTTGGGTTGTCTCAAGCACTTTGAGCTCCTTCCATTGAGGGACCAGGAGGCAAGCAGAGGAGTCACTAAGAGAAGTATCCCCAGCCTGAGAAGGACTTAGAGACTGGGGCTCATTCCCCTCAAGAATGAGAATCCCGCTCATGCCACCAGATTAACCACCAAACCAGCGGGGACACTAGCTAAGGGTAGGGGAATTCTCAGATGGTGAGGGAGAAAAAATAAAGTGAGTACCAGTTGCAGCTCCAAGGCCCGTCTTAGCAGCAGTGTATATAATTTGTTCCACCAACCTTCCCCTGCTCCATTAGCCATATGTGAAGTAGTACATAGGATGGTCCATGCTGAACGTGGAAATGAGCTAGCCAAATCCCCCCGTGAGCAAGACTTTGTTGTCCCAGCTGCTGGAGAGTAATGGATGGTCAATTCCTGTAGGAATTGCCTCAGCTGTAGCGATCCACACTATCCAGGTCACATCCTTTTGGAGGTAGCCTGTATCCAACAACTGAAGTGAGGTTATAAGGGGCCTGCTTCATTGGCCCAGTGTGGGACAACTGTGAGGCATCATTTCAGCTCCAGAACTCCCTCAAGAATTGACTGAAGCTACTAGGCCTGCATTGCAGCTTGACCTTCCCCTCTGCCTGATAATTCTTTCTCTCTTTCCTGAATATACATTCCAAACACTAAGCCATGTCTCAGAATCCACTTCTCAGGGCACCCCCACTGCATGTACTAGTTACATAAAATCCTACTCTATGAGTTTCCTTCAGTCTACTAATTTCTTTTGTTGGTGCTGTCCATGTGCGGTCTCCAGATTGCCCAGGCAAAGTTGGCCCCTCACCTCTTTGTGCCACTGAGTTTATGCCTTTCCTCCTAGCTCTCACCACGTCACACTGAATTGTCATCTATGTTATGTGTCAGTCTGCCTCTCTGAACAATTACTCTCACTCTGGAAACCAGGGATCCTTTCCTCACCAACCTTTGTGTCCCCAGAGCACAGTTCATAATCACTGCTGCAATTATGTTGGTGAACAGTGACGAATGATGAGAGAAGCCTTAGCTTCAAACAAGACTTTTTGTCTGACTCCTTTTTAAAGTTCTAAGCCCTAAGAAAAAAAATGTAGATCTTTATTAGACTATCTCCTGCTATATTTGGCTGTGTCAGAAAAAGTCATACTGATCACATCAGAATTTATTTTTCCTGTGTGTTTGGATGTGAATCAAGTGGTAAGTAGCTACCAGCAGTAGAGCAGCAATAGATTTTCCAAGCAGGGGTGAAGGGTGAATGAGTCTTGTCAACTTCTCTGGCTAATTTCCAGGAAGTCAGTGCCTTCCTCGTGACACAGCAGTCATCACTTGCTGAGAAGCTACTGTGTACCAGGCACAATGCTAGGCCCATAAGTTAGAGAGAGGGAAAAGACTGTCCTGCCCTAGGAAGGCTAATCTAATGAGAAGACAGATGAGTCAATGATTTGGATATAGGTAAGCCATGTTTTTCCTAAAACATCTGTGACAGTACCAGTACTAGGATGAGAGTGAAATGTGAAACAGCAGGAAGGATTCTCTGAAATTAGATAATAAAAGCCAACAATAACTAATTCCATTGGAGATATATACATGCATGCACGCACACATTTTCTCTCTAGTTAAGTAGCTGCAGAATCACAAACCTTTCTAGTAGAAGATAGTTAAATGGTGAGCAAGTTGCTTACTGTGAAAACAAGTATGGTAATTTGGTGAGAATGAAGGGTGTGTGCTGATGAAGCTCTAGGAAGATCATACTGAGGATGGACTCAGGGTCAATGAGATACCAGCAGGCTCATGCTTTTTCTCTCTTCTTTCCACTTTAAGGGGGATGTAGATTCAGGGGTCAGACAGAGAAAAGAGTGGACTCATAGTTCTTTATCATAAAATGAGAAACTACCAAAATAGTATTATCCACCAGTGTTTAAATGCATAGAACAGAATGGATAAAAAAAAAAAACTTTGTACCAGGATAGCAATTAATTACTTACACATGGAAAAAGAACAGAGTGTCAGAAAGCTAATGTACCTTCTGGAGACTGGCACAAGAACTGACATCAATGAGGTCATAAATTTTACACTAAATTAATGTGCTTCCCTTTGTCCATGATAAGGATGCTACTGCACCCCTGCTAGTAGGACCTGCTCTTTGAAGGGTAATAGTGAATTTGTCCCAGCCTACTTCTCTTTTATTCCTTCATAAGGAACAAGAGAAATGAGCAGGTCAGGAGTTAGTTAGCAAGATCTATAATTAGACTGTCACAAAAGATCACATGATCAGGGGAGAAACCTGTCTAGGCAGGTGTCACATGCAGAAGAATATAACAAGAGATGGTGCCAGAAGATAAAAGGAACATAGTGTTAATTAAGGCAAGATGAAAAAAAAAAAAGGTAAGATGGAGAGCTGACCCATCACCCAGGAACTGACTGCAACACTCCAAGAAAAGCACTGTTAATGTTTGGCCGGAAAGCTTGCATGGAACTTGCAGCTGGGCTAGATTGTATGGGAGCCACAGACTGCCACTCCTCTGATCTGACACTCACTTCTAGGTCAGAACTGAATCTTGGTTTCATTCAATGGTGAGATGGCTAAGGGTAGATAAACCCAAGGAAAATGAGTCAATTAAAAGAACACTGACTAACAACATGGGTAAATCTCACAGACATAACAATGAGCAAAAGAAGAAAAATACAAAAGAATGTGTTGTATGATTCCATTTATATCAAGTTCAAGAATAGCAAAACTAATGTATGTAGTATTGCGATAGAAATCAGAATAGTAGTTATCTCAGGGCTGTGCTGGTGGGGTGTTAGATGTTGCCTAGTAAGGGAGTCAAGAAATCTTCCCGGGTTGAGGGAAGTATTCCATATCTTGATCTGGGTAGGGGTTTTCTATATGTATCCCAATATGTAAAAAATTCATAAAATTATACATTTAAAATCCGTACACTTTATGTATGCTATACATAAAGAAGTAGAGAAGAAAACCCTACTTCTTTTTAACTTCATTTCCCTTCTCTTCCTTCCAATACACATGTATGTACACATGCACATACATGTTAAGCCAAGTGCTGTGGCCAATTTACATCTGAGCTTCTATTCCTCAGGAAATGGATTGTAGGGAGGAGCAACCTTGTGTTTCCCCTGGTGGTAAAGGTGCCACGAATATAGCAGCATGGAACATAGTCCCAGACCAGGGGGCTGGGTACATGGGTTGAACTGCATTTCCTAAAACTGGGGGAAAAGAGTGGACAAGTCTGGAACCAGAAAGGAAAGGAGGAGCTCCAGGAATAAGACAAGGGAACTTATAGGGACTAACAAAACTTGGCTACAAAAAGTGTCTTTTCCTGCCTGGGAGATGCAAGGAAAGAAGAGGGCCAGAAACAGCAATGACCTTGCCAAGAACCATGGGGTTAAAAGCCCAGGGACCGTGATTTCTCCAGGTCTACAAACAGGATCTATAGTGGAATTAAACTAGATAAGAATGATTGTGTGGTCCTAGTCATATACAAGGAGCAATCATTAAAAATACCACCTGACAGGCAGCGCCTGTGGCTCAGTGATCAGGGTGCCAGCTCCATATACAGAGGGTGGCAGGTTCAAACCCAGCCCTGGCAACAAAAATATAGATGGGTATTGTGGTGGGCACCTGTGGTCCCAGCTACTCAGAAGGCTGAGGCAAGAGAATCGCCTAAGCCCAAGAGCTGGAGGTTGCTATGAACTATGATGCCATGGCACTCTACCAAGAGCAACAAAGTGAGACTTGGTCTCTCAAAAAAAAAAAAAAAAAAATGCCACCTGAGACCACAGAAACCAAGGGAAATGGCTCTCATCAAGGGATTAAACTTAAACCTTACACTCATTTGCATCTCAAAAATTTTTAAATTGATACATGTGGTGGGTACAGTAGTACACCTGTAATCCTAGCATTCTGGGAGGTGGGTGAATTGCTTGAGCTCAGGAAACCAGCCTGAGCAAGAGTAAAACCTCATCTCTACTAAAAATAGAAAAATTAGCCAACATTGTGGCAAGCACCTGTATGTAGTCTCAGCTACTTGGGAGGCTGAGGCAAGATAATCTTTTTTTTTTTTTTTTTGAGACAGAGCCTCAAGCTGTCACCCTTGGTAGAGTGGGTAGAGTGCTGTGGCATCACAGCTCACAGCCACCTCAAATTCCTGGGCTTAAGTGATTCTCCTGCCTCAGCCTCCCAAGAAGCTGGGACCGCAGGCACTCGTCACAATGCCCAGCTGTTTTTTGGTAGCAGCCATCATTGTTGTTTGACAGGCCCAGGATTTAAACCCGCCAGCTCAGGTGTATGTGGCTGGCACCTTAGCTGCTTGAGCCACAGGTGCCGAGCCCAAGAGAATCTTTTGAGCCCAGAAGTTTGACGTTGCTGTGAGCTAGCCTGATGCCATGGCACTCTAGCCTGGGCAACAGAGTGAGACTCTCTCTCAAAATAATAATAAATAAATAATAAGTTGATATATAATTATTGTACATTTTATGGATACATGTGATATTTTGATACATGCATACAATATGTAACTTTTAAATCAGGGTAATTAGGATATCCATCACCTTATACATTTACCATTTATTTGTGTTGGGAACATTTCAGATTTTCTCCTCAAGCTATTTTGAAATAATACAATATACTGTTAACTATAGTCGACCCTACTGTGCTTTAAACACTAGACTTATTCCTCATATTTATATTTTCATACCATTAACCAACCTCTCTGCATTCCCCTCTACACACTCCTCCGTACTTTCCAGGCTCTGATAACCATCACTCTGCTTTCAAGCTCCATGAGATCAAAATTTTTACATCCACAATGAGTGAGAATGTGCACTACGTGTCTTCCTGTGCCTGGCTTATTTCACTTAATCCAATGACCTCTAGTTCCATCTAGTTCACATTGTATGTTAATTAAGTGTCCCTGAAGAAGTAAAAGACACTCAAAACAAATGTAATATTTGAACGTTTTCTGGATGTGACACCTTATCTATCATCTGCATAGTTTTCAGCTTTGAGGTAAATACAAGGTGTTGCTGGCTGAGTGTGGCAGTTCATGCCTGTCATCCCAACTTTGGAGGCTGAGGCAGGAGGATCACTTGAGCCCTGGAGTTTGAGACCAGCCTGGGCAGAACACCATGACACTGTCTCTTGAAAAAAAAAAAAATAGCTGGGCTTTGTGGCAGGCGCCGGTAGTCCCAGCTATTCAGGAGGCTAAGGCAAGAGAATCGCCTAAGCCCAAGAGTTGGGGGTTGCTGTGAGCTGTGACACCATAGCACTCTATTGAGGGTGACAAAGTGAGACTCTGTCTCTAAAAAAAAAAAAAAAAAAGAAATTGGCTCAGCGGCTAGGGCACCAGCCACATACACCAGAGTTGGCAGGCTCTAACCCAGTCCGGGCCTGCCAGACAACAATGACAATTATAACCAAAAAATGGCTGGGCATTGTGGTGGGTACCTATAGTCCCAGCTACTTGGGAGGCTGAAGCAGGAGGATCACTTCGGCACAGGAGTTTGAGGTTACTGTGAGCTGCGATGTCACAGCACTCTACTGAGGGCAACATAGTGAAACTCTGCCTAAAAAAAAAATACTGCAGCACCTGTGGCTCAGTGAGTAGGGCACTGGCCCCATATACCGAGGGTGGCAGGTTCAAAGCCAGCCCTGCCAAACTGCAACAAAAAATAGCCGGGCATTGTGGTGGGCACCTGTAGTCCTTAGCTACTCGGGAGGCTGAGGCCAGAGAATTGCCTAAGCCCAAGAGTTGGAGGTTGCTGTGAGCTGTGATGCTACAGTACTCTACCGAGGGCAATAAAGTGAGACTCTGTCTCTAAAAAAAATAAATAAAATTTTAAAATTAAAATTAAAAATTAACTGAGCATGGTAGTAAGCACTTGCAGTCTTAACTACTTGGGAGGCTGAAGCAGGAGGATCGCTTGATCCCAGGAGTTCAAGGATGCAGTGAGCTATGGTTGCTGCATTGCACTCCAGCCTGGAAGAACAATTAAGAGCCCATCAAAAAAAAGAAAAAAATTATCCTGGCATAGCACACAAAAAAGAATGACAGGATGGAATCTCTAATTGTGATCATGAATATAAGCATGGTTTGTCTGAGATCAGACACAGATGCTGTTGTCATCAGAAGCACAGAGTGGCTCTCCATGTGGTCATTCGGGGATAACATTGACCACTTAGCATGCAAAGACAACAATGCTGTCATAAACAACAGCTGCATCTGAGAATACACTGCAGTTATCAGAGACTAGCACCAAACGAGGCAAACGCATAGAAGTCCAGTAATTAATTAAGTTTAGAGATGGTTCCAAGCTAGCTACTGTTCCTATTCTCCAATGCCATTTATTAGAAACATTTTATCTTTCATTCAGGAAAGGACATGTGTTTATCAAGATGATGCTACTCCAAGGGACAGGAGCTGCTGCCAGACTTACCTTCCTGAAACTCTTCTGGTATGTTCTTCTTTAGATTGAAACCATTCATGGCTTTTCTCCCAGACATAGCAAATATGTACCATATTGATCAGCTTTCAAGATAAGCTGTGCCTCATTCTGTGTAGTAAAAATTCTTTCTGACTATTTGCATGAACCCTTCTACTTTGCCCATCCCAGAAAGCCTTTGCTGGGGCTGTTGTGCTTACACGGACCACCCCCTTAGATTCCCTCCCACCAATTCAAACCCTGAGCAGGCTTCATAGCCCTGTTCTGGATTCCACCACCATCCTTAATTCAATCAACCCTCAGTGAGCTCATCCTCGGCACTTAAAGATCCCCAGACAAGTTAACCTTTCACTTTACAGAAACATTCTTTTGGGCTTTTACATTCTTGCTGGAGGTAATTTAGTCTTTTCTAGTACCTTTGAAACCCAACATCCCTTCATCCTGATGACATCCTCATTCTGTCACCCAAGAAGAACTCCGACTGTGAATTTTGTGTGATAATTTCTCTTGAATATATACCCAGGAGTAGAATTGTAACTCTAAGGTAGACGCATTCTCAACTGTTTTTAAGAGACTGGTTTTAAAAAAGAGACTGGTCACTATGTTGTCCAAGCTGGACTTGAACTTCTGGGCTCAAGCAACCGTCCCATCCAGCCTCCTTCAGCTATAGACTTGCATCACTTGATTCCTGGCATGCATCTTCAAGTTTACCAGGGAATTCCAAACAGTTCTATAACATGCTGATATCAATTTACATTCCACCAGCAATGGACGTATTGCAAGGATGCGGGGAAATAAGAGTCTGAGACAGATTGGCATGCAGAAAGTTTCTTAGGGAATGCTCTCGGTATCTACACCTTGATCTTAGCCAAAAGGCCGAGAAGCGATTCTCGGCATCTACAGTTGAGGAGGAGGGAATGAAGCAAGACTGGATGGAGGAACAGGTTGATCTGTGATACAATCTCAAGGAAAAACTCAGCTCACCCCATAGAGAGTTCTGAAGCTGAGATAGGCCTTCAAAGGAATGAGGAGGAGGCTGGATCTTTATAACCCCACTTGACCAAAAGGAAGAAGCATAACCTCGAGCAAAACAATTCTCTTCAGCTGATTTATGACATTATGTCATAAATCAAGTTTCTTTAATGTGTAGTTTTGTTTCTGGGCCCTCTTTTCTGTCTCACTGACCTATTTGTCTGTCCTCCCAATACCACACTGTCATAATCACTATATCTGCATTGTAGCTATAGATCAATTTTTTTAAGAAAAAAATTGAGCCTATCTAAGAAGATGGCTTATCTCTCCAGATATTGCAGCTTTCTTTAATATCATCTAATAAAATTTCTTTTCTTTTTTTTTTTAATTATTATTATTTATTATTATTATTATAGATAAAAATATGCACCATAAATGTGGCCCAACCCATCACCCTCCCTCCACCCAAACCTCCCCCCTCCCTTCCCCTTCCTTGGTCCTTTCCTCATAATAAAATTTCTTTTCATCTCTATACAGGTCTTACACATGTTTTATTATATTTATTACCAGGTACTCTTTCCTTTATTGCTGGTTTTTAGAAATATAATTCATTTTTATTTTTATTCAGCAATCTTACTAAATTCTTGTACTGATTCTAATATTTTTTCTATAAATTTTTTGCAGTTTGCCAGGAATCGTAAAATCTATTTCATATTATCAAATGGACAACATGCTTCTGTAATAATTCATTACAATACAAAAATACATCAAAAACCAAAATGAAGGCTTGGCGCCTGTGGCTCAAGCCGCTAAGGCGCCAGCCACATACACCTGAGCTGGCAGGTTCAAATCCAGCCCAGCCCGCCAAACAATGACAGCTACAACCAAAAAAAATAGCTGGGCATTGTGGCGGGCACCTGTAGTCCCAGCTACTTGGGAGGCGGAGGCAGGAGAATCGCTTGAGCCCAGGAGTTGTAGGTTGCTATGAGCTGTAATGCCACAGCACTTTACCCAGGGAGACAGCTTGAGGCTCTGTCTCAAAAACAAACAAACAAACAAAAAATAAGACCATTTTCCTACTCCTCTGCTACATTTCACATCCTAGGTCTGCACATTCACTGGTGTTTACTGGTGTGAACAGCCTCTCACAAGCCTCTCCTTGTTCATTTGGTGTATACATCAACTTGCAAGGTGTTGGTTTGTTTGCTTTTATTGGAACATGATTATACCAAATGCATTTTTGTATATTTTACATAAATTAATTCATATTATATATGCTGGTTGGCTTAAAAAAAAGGAATTATCAAGAAACTAAATGTGAAGGTTTTGATTCTCCCTCAGAAGATTGATGAATGAGTTACGTTTATAAGTTAACATAAAATATTTAAGATGTCTTTTATCTTTTCTTAAAGACTCACATTTTGATCAACTTTTTTGATTAAGTTTTAAGGTATTTGCTCTAAAACACAATTAAAACTAGACACACAGTGGGAGAGAAAAAGTCTGTTAAACTTCAGAGTAGTTCATATTCAGGCACACAAACCAAGACAGAAGAAGCCTTGCTCAGCAAAATGTTTGTTAGGCCTCCAGAGATAAAATAACAATCTTACTTTCTTTATCCTAGGGTAATGTACTGTATCAGGTGACTCCAGCTGTTTCAATGGCACTGCGCCATGCCACACAGATCATGTCTGTCCGGTGGAATTAAGTGAAAACAGAAACTGTTCCAATCAGGCTGCCAATAACTTCACTGAGATTTTAAACCTGTAATCTAGTAGTGATTTCAGACTGGAACAAAGTAAGGAACTAAACATATTGAGACTTGGTCATTCTTGCTATGATCGTTGGGGTAAAGCGTTCTATTTCTATGGCTGGATATAAAGTTCCATATGTCAAACTCTAGAACATATGGAACCTTCTACTGAAGCATGGTGTGTTATCTGCCTAAAAGATATTAAACAAACCAAATTCATCTGGTGTTTTCTGTAAATAATTCACTATTCTTGTCTAGCATCTTGTAAGTACTGACCAAATTTGTGAAAGAATTCTAAAAATGACTTATCCTGTATTTTGTGATTTCACTAAAGAAAGAGCATATGGTTTTATTTGTATATTTTATGTCAGCAGTGTTTGAATATTATAATTCCATGTTAATACGTCATACCTTGGAGATATTGCAAGTTTGGTTCCAGATCATCCCAATAAAGCAAGTATCACAACAAAGCAAGTCACACAAATTTTTTTGGTTTCCCAGTGCATATGAATTTTATATTTTCACTATATTCCAACTTATTAAATGTGCAATGACATTATATCTAAAATAACTACATAGACATCTTAATTAAATACTTGATTGTTGAATATTGCTAACATATGTCAGCAAGTCATAAACTTTTTGCTGGTAGGTCTTACCTCAATATTAATGACTGCTAACTGATCAGGGTTGTGGTTGCTGAAGGTTAGGATAGCTGTGGCAATTTCATTTTTTTATTATTATTATTTTTTGAGACAGAATCTCACTCTGTTGCCCTGGGTAACGTATCATGGTGTCATAATAGCTCACAGCAACATCAAACTCTTGGGCTTATGTGATCCTCCTGCCTCAACTGCCCAAGTAGCTAGGACTACAAGCATGGGCCAACATGCTTGGCTAATTTTTCTATTTTAGTAGAGACAGGGTCTCAATCTTGCAGAGGCTGGTCTTGAACTCCTGAGCTCAAGTGATGTCACCTCTGCCTCCCAGAGTACTAGGATTACAGGTGTGAGCCACCATGGTAGGCCTACACTTTAAAAAATTTAGCCTAGGTTTGGTGCCTGTAGCTCAGCAGCTAAGACGCTAGCCACACATATCACAGCTGGCGGGTTCAAATCTAACCCAGGCCTGCCAAACAACAATGACAACTACAACAAAAAATAGCCAGGCGTTGTGGTGGGCACCTGTAGTCCCAGCTACTTGGGAGGTTGAGGTAAGAGAATCGCCTAAGCCCAGGAGTTAGAGGTTGATGTGAGCTGTGATGCCATGGCATTCTACCAAGGGTGACACAGTGAGACTCTTGTCTCAAAAAATATATAAAATAAAAAATAAAAATTTAGCTTCAGGGAGGCACAGCAGCTCACACCTATAATTCTAGCATTCTGGGAGACCGAGGCCCATGAATTGCTTGAGCTCAGGAGTTAAAAAACAGCCTGACCAAGAGTAAGATCCTAACCCTACTAAAAATAGAAAAACTAGCCTGGTGTCATGATACATACCTGTAGTCCCAGCTACTCAGGAGGCTAAATGAGAGGATTGCTTGAGCCCAGGAGTTTGAATTTGCTGTGAATTATGACCCACAGTGCTCTACACAGGGTGACAGAGACTCTGTCATAAATAAATAAATAAGAGGATTGCTTGAGCCCAGGAGTTTGAATTTGCTGTGAATTCTGACCCACAGTGCTCTACATAGGGTGACAGAGACTCTGTCATAAATAAATAAATAAATAAATAAATAAAAATTTTAAAGTGGAACTGCTATTAAAAATTGATAATTTGTACACTGTGAAATTGTTCTCTGGAAAATTTGTGTCAATTTATGCTCTCAAAGAAGGCATTCAAATGTTTTTTCCTTTGTACATTCATGAGCATCAGATTTGATCAACAAAGAAGATTTTCGAGCAAGGATGTGACATAATCTTAGGGGTGGCATGTCAGGTGGCTGACCTATTCCAGATCACCGTTTTTACTGCATGATTCATTGCCTATTTAAAGTCTGAAAGTCAACAACTGGGTAATCGGACACTAAGGAAATGAAGGTTTGTAATATATTATAAAGGGCAACTAAATATAGAATAAATTTCACCTGGGAGAAAACTACTTTATTGTTTTATATCAGTGATTATCAAACCTTGATGCACATTGAAATTGTCTTGGAAGCTTTAAAAATTATTATTACCTAGGTCTCACCCCCCCCCCCCCAAATTCTCAATTAATTGGTCTGTGGTGTGGCCTGAGCATTGAGATTTTTTTAAAGTTCCTTAGATTATCCCAATGTAAGCCACAATTGAGAATTTCTGCTTCAGTTGTTAATTTTAAAAGCCCTTCAACTCCAAGCCCACTTACTGCCTAAAAATGCCTGACATAGCTTCCTCTTTCTAAGGTCTTAAAAAAAAATAAGGATTGAAAGTATTTATGGATTCTATGTTTGGGGAAAATCTTACTAGATTCAAACCAGGCACTGTATAATAATAGTCTCAAGAAATATATATTTGTTTTCTTGGCAAAGTCCCTGAATTGTTTTTCAGGGTTTAATTTTATTACTTTACCATGAGCTACAAAGACTAAGAAACAAGTATTGGGCTTGAGTCAGACATTACATTAGGCCTCAAGTGAATTAAATAAAGTCCTGGTAAATCTGCATAAAGCAAACAATGTAAACAAATATGGTTCTTAGAGCACTTCCTTAAAGATGAAATGTGCAAGTTAGGACAGCTCTAAGCTGGCTGACACAGAGAAGTCAAGAGTTACACAAAGCAACATTAGTAGGATAATGAATGACCTAGTTCAATGGAGAACTGTTCTTCAGGCATTTCAACTGCATGGGATCTAATTTCTCCTATCTTGTCACTGGATCATCCTCAACCATATTCATTGCAATTAATGATAGCGGAAGGAAAATCCCATCATATTTTGAGGGATGACTGTCCCTTCATTCTGCTGATGGAGAGAATGAGTCACCCACTTCCCGCAGACCTTAGAATATTTTGATATTCCATGTCAACCAACTATTGCCAAGCAGCAACTCTAAACTTTAAAGTGAACTTCAGACCTTCAGAGACGAAAACTGCACACAATCTAAATTCCAAGTTTCACATTTGCCTGGGTGGGTGACCAACGTTGCAAGGCCTGCCACTTTCTAGGTATTAGAAGCAGATTGCCAATCATGGGCAGCAGAGCATCAGGCCCAGGATTCATTTTCTAACACTTCACTGGAGACAGGATGGCTCGACCCACTTGTGTGCTGGCAAATAGCCTTAGGTCAGGTTAGGGGTGAGTACAGTGGAGGGAGGACAGCAGGAGGTGAAGGGCCTGATTTGTAGCATCTTTTTCCATCTTCTGTGTTATAAATATGCCCATCACATATGATTTCAAGCTACTGAGGTATAAAAATCAGCTCACAAAATTTCTAAATATTTAATAATCAACTCTGTCAAGCATGTAGGAGCTGGCTTCATCACAATACTGGCTCTCCCTCATTAAGAACAAACAATCCCAGTTTTCTGATGGGATTACCAAAATATAGTGTAATTATTAGAGTTGAGGTCATTTTGTGGCTCAAAATTAAGCCTAAGTGGGCAGCAAAGCCCAGTTTATTATACTCAGACTACAAGTTTCTCAACATCTATTTTCAAAGACTCTAAGGGTCTAACAATAGAAAAGCTCAGTTATTAATTATGAAAGAAGTTTATTTATGAGGATCTAATAGTTTCAATTAAGCAAAATAATGATTTTAGATCAGGACCATGGAATAGATTGAAATTTAAAAGATATTTAATCTAACTATATTAAACCAACTTATTCACAGTAATAGTTGCATGGCGGACCACACTCATCCCTTCTCGTAAGGTTCAAATGCTCTTTTAGGAGTGAGCAGCTGTTCCAGATCCCATATTATTTGACCCAAATATGAATCGTAATCTTTTTGGAAGAAAGAACTTCTCCGTTTTCCCTGCAAAGTCCTATGTCCACAATTTGATGGCTCCAAGAATAAAAAGAGGCATTGGCTGGCTCAGTTCCTACTTCTCTCTCTCTCTTGTTTTTTTCTTTAAAAAAAATTTTTAGGGGCTGCAAGTGGGTTTTAGTTACATGGATGAATTGTACGGGGGTTAAGTCAGGGCTTTGAGTGTACCAGTCACCTGAATAGTGTACATTGTACCCAGTAAGTAATTGTAGATCCCTCACCTCTTTCCTTTCCTCCCCTCTTTGGAGTGAGTCTCGAAAGTCTACCACACCACTCTGTTGAGCATGTATGCCAATTGTCTGCCTCCCACTTGTGAGTACATGTAGTATTTGTTTTTCTGTTCCTGGAATGATGAGTAGTATTCCACATGGTATAGAAAGTGCGATGTGTGTAAACAGAAGGTGCCAAAAAAATACATTATAAGAAAAACACTATATTAAAATTGTAATATTTAATAATACTTGTTACTTGTATACTGTATCTTGTATCTCTTGTAGTTGCAAAAGTTAGTGACTTGAGTATTATAATTTTAATACAGTTTAGTATGGAAATATATATATGTATTCATTGATTGATAGGCACTTATGTTGGTTCTGTATTTTTGCAATTTGTTAATTGTGCTGCAATAAAATTCAAGTGCAGGTGTCTTTTTGATAAAATGACTTCCTTTCCTGTGGGCAGATCCCCAGTAGTGGGATTGCTGGATTGAACAGTAGGTCTACTTTTAGTTCTTTGAGCAATCTCCACATTGCTTTGGTTGTACTACTTTACATTTCCACCAACAGTGTTCTGCATATAAACAGATCTTTCTCACTGCAACCATGTCAACATCTATTTTTTTTTTTTCTTTTTACTTTTTAATGATGGCAATTCTGACAGGGATAAGGTGGTATCTCCTCACTGTGGGTTTTCTTTTCTTTTTTTTTTTTTGGGACAGAGTCTCACTTTGTCATCCTCAGTAGAGTGCCGTGGCATCACAGCTCACAGCAACCTCCAGCTCTTGGGCTTAGGCGATTCTCTTGCCTCAGCCTCTCGAGTAGCTGGGACTACAGGCACCCACCACAACGCCCGGCTATTTTTTGTTGTTGCAGTTTGGCTGGGGCCAGTTTTGAACCCGCCATTCTCAGTATATGGGGCCAGTGCCCTACCCACTGAGCCACAGGTGCCGCCCCAGATTATTATTCTTTTGCCCCTTTACAGATTTCTTTTTTTTCTTTCTTTTTGCAGTTTTTGGCCAGGGCTGGGTTTGAACCCACCATCCTCAGTCTATGGGGCCGGCACCCTACTCCTTTGAGCCACAGGCACCACCCTACAAATTTCTTTGATCAACTCAATCTCATATGATCTTTTATTATAATTATGGGAAGTGTGTAAGGTAAGTATTATTATGGTGCCTTTAAAGATAAGGAAATGAAGCCTTACAAAAATTAAGAATTTGTCCAAGATGGAATAGCTTATGGATGACAGAGCTGGATGTGCATTTCACTACATGTTTTTTATATAATTAACCAGACCCCTTGTTTGCTGGCTCAAAACAAGGTTAAACTATTAAATAACAGTAAAACTGGTTTTCCAGATTTTTTTCATTCATGAGCAAGGTAAATGGAAATATAACTGGAGTCACATCAGACTAGTCCAGTTCAACTTTTAAATAACACAGCTGTGAGTTGTTTTTCAGTTGCCATGAACTCCCAGCTTGAAAGTCACATAACCTGAGCATGCCCAAAAGAACCAAGTGACAAAAAAAAAAGAGTGGAACACAGATGCTTGGACTGAGGAGCCCCAGGGATTAAATTAAGATGCCCACAGTATGCAGTAGGATCCATTCCAATCAGAATGACCCCTGGCATTCCCACCCCATGTGAGGATCCAATCGGAGCAAGTTTCCTGGCATCACTCCATCACAAGATCCAATCAAATAATACGTTATTATTCTCTAACTATAAAATTTACCCCATTCCCTTCTCCAACCCCCAGCTTTGCTGCGGATCGGAAATAGACTCAGTTGTTTTTGGCCCCCTGACCCTTTCTCTCTGTAAAACCCCCAGTGCTTCACTGTTTGGCTGTCCCTTCCACATTAGCAAACAAAGCCAGTTCGGTTTGGGTCAGAACAGGTTTCTTCCATCAGCAGCAGCAGTGTCTAAATGTTTCCAGTGTGCCAAGCGCCGTGTCAGACACTTAATATGCGCGTGTGTGTTTTATATAATATGTTAAACACTTTATATCTTTTTCAATCCTCAGAATCACCCTCTGAGGGAGCCTTTTTCTTTAATGGATAATAATACATTATTAGCTAACAATTATGACCAGTCTGTGTCTTACATTGTGCCTTGTGTTTTACATGAATTATCTCATTTTAATCAGCTTAACAACATTCTGAGATAGAGACCCACTATTTTTATCAGTATCCGTCATGGAGATAACAGACAAATTTATTGCTAGAATTATAGAACAGGGACTGGGTATGGTGGCTCACACCTGTAATCCTAGCACTCTAGGCAGCCCAGGCTTGTGGATTGCCTGAGTTCACAAGTTGGACCCCAGCCTGAGCTAGAGCGAGACCACGTCTCTAAAAAGTAATAGCCAGGTGTTGTGGCAGGTGCCTCTAGTTTCAACTACTTGGGAGGCTGACGCAAGAGAATCACTAGAGCCCAAGAGTTTGAGGTTGCTGTGAGCTGTGATGCCACAGCACTCTATTGAGAGTGACAAAGTGAGAATCTGTCTCAAAAAAAAAAAAAAAGTCATGATGGGAACATCCATAACTCGGTGGTTAAGCCACCAGCCACATGCACCCGGACTGGTGGGTTCCAACCCTGGCTGGGCCTGCTAAAAACAAAAAGTAGCCAAGTGGTGGGCACCTGTAGTCCCAGCTACTAGGGAGGCTGAGGCTAGAGTATCACTAGAACCCAAGAGTTTGAGGTTGCTGTGAGCTGTGATGCCACAGCACTCTACCCAGGGCGACAAAGTGAGACTTTGTCTCAGAAACAAAACCAAACCAAAAATATATAGTCATTGTAGTATAGAGATTGGAGATAAAACCGTTGTCAGGGCAAAGTTATGCTGAAAGTATGTGTATTCCTTTGTTACCACCCCTCCCTGGCAGAGTTGTGGAGTAAGAAGACAGGCTGTGAAAAACTTGAATTTGGGGGAGTTATTGTTTTAGTCAGCTCCTGTCCAGTCTGAGTAAAAATAAATTCAGTTTGGCAACTGCACACTGAACATTCAAGTATTTTTAACACTTACTAACGCTTCTCAGGCTTTCCAAAGATAAAAACAGTGATGGGGTCAAAGAAGTATGTTGTTTCAGGGTGTATGTTGCTATTAATAAAACAGTCTCTCTGCAGGAAGTACACACAGACAACTCACAAAAACAGGAAAATCACTCAGGAACCTGCTTTAAAACTCCTAGTCTGAACTCATGAAACTGCCCTCCAGTTATAAGGAATGGAAATCACAAACCAGAAGTCAGAGAAAGAGCACAATTTTACTCAGACTTTAACTCAGACAATGCGGCACGTTCAGTGCTGTGAAGATGGATCTAGGGAGAGCAAGAATAGACCTTTTTACAACAACCTCTTCATTTTACAGGTAAAAAAGCCAAAACCAAAGTTGAAGGACATCCAGTATTTTTGCCTGCTCTGAATTATTTCTCCTTCTGGTAATAGCCCATCCCATGGAATTGCAGGGGTGGGGAAGACCCTTTCTTTTTAAAGTGGATAGGGCTGATCTCACTGTAGCTCCCAGGCTGGACATGGACCAGGCATGAACAAACGGGGTCACGTTAGCACATTCACTGGCAGGCATGAGGCAGAATCTGAACTGATTTAATACAGAGGAAAAAGTTATGCCACACAGTTAATGCCAAAGTGAGGGCTCTATCCTGAGTCTCACACCTCTTAGTCTAGTGCTCTTTCCATACTACAATGCTACAAAACATACATTAGTAAAATCATGTTCTTACTAGTTTAAAAAGTAGCTGTTGGTACTGTTTCAGTGCTAATAGCCAGACCGTCTCAGGGTCTAACAGGCTTCCTGTTTGTAACGTTAGCCGTTAGCCACCTGGAACATAAGCCCACATTTCCTTCTATGACCTTAAAGAAAGTAACAATTTATATTAGGATAAAGCAGAGACAATACTAACTTACTTCATATTGAATGTTCCTCTAAGGTCATTAGAAATGACCACTAGGACGATGCTATATATTTTAGACAATTACTGGTCACACTATAATTTATAGCCACGTGAAAGGGAGCTGGGAAAGAAATAGGAGGGCGTGTAGTATTCCATAATGCTTAGAGTGGTCCATTGAGGTGACTGGATTATAGGTAATTTCTCCTCCTTTATTTCCCCAGTTTTAGGGGTAATGTTTGGTTTTTTTTTGAGACAGAGTCTGACTTTGTCACCCTTGACAGAGTGCTGTGACCTTATAGTTTACAGCAACCTCAAACTCTTGGGCTCAAGTGACCCTTTTGCCTCAGTTTTTCATTTTTGGTAGAGACAGGGTCTCACTCTTCCTCCTGAGCTCAAGTAATCCACTTGCCTCGGCCTCCCAGAGTGCTAGGATTACAGGTGTGAGCCACAGCACCCGGCCATATCTTTCTAAATGGTCATATTTTTCTAAAAATCTGATTACTCAAAGGTCAAGTATCTGTGCTTCACATTATTCACTCCTTTGCTACTCTTCACAACTCCTTTCTGCTGTTCTGCTTTGGCTGTTCAGTGCCTCCCCCTAAAAGTTTTCTAGCTAATCTAGGGTGTAATTTTCTTAAGAGTACCTGTTGAAAAGTGTGACTGGCTGATAGCTGGTGCATCGGTGCTCCCAGAAAAGCAGCTAATACCCAGGAAAATGGTGAGCAAAAAAAGAGGAGGAGGTTTTGGAATGACCCATATCAATTTTAATAAATTATATCAACATGGCCTTTTATGGAATGTCAGAGTTGGCAGTATATACTTAAAATTATACTTGGGTGTCATACCAGACTTTAAGTACAAAATGATTGGACTCAATTCTTTACCTTCCCCTTCCCTAGTTACACACTCCATCCCGTTCTCTATTCATGATTTTCATCATTCACTCAGCCAGAAACCTGGAGCTTATCCCCTACTTTCCCTCAATGCCCACATTTAGTAATCATCAAGTCCTTCATGTGTGTATCATTCTCACAGTTGCTACCTCATCCATAACTGTTTGGAGTAATGTAATTAGCCGCCAGTCTCCTTCCTTTGATCCTCCACAATGATCTTTCAAATGGCAAATCCATTTTGAGAGTGAAGGAAAGAAAAATTAAGGGTCACTTCAAGGTTTCTGAACAAAGCAGCTAAGTGACTAATGATGCCATTTACAGAGCAATGGAACAATGGAAAAAGGGATTCTGGAAAAAGACAAAAAGTTTAATTTTAATTTTTTTTTTTTTTTTTTTTTTTTACTTTTGTATCTTCTGTTGAGTGCTATGGCATCACAACTTACAGCAACCTCAAACGCTTCACTTCAAGTTGATCCTATTGCCTCAGCCTCCCAAGTAGCTGGGACTACAGGCACTTGCCACAATTCCCAGCTATGTTTTAGAGATGGGGTCTCGCTCTGGCTCAGGCTGGTCTCCAACCCGTGAGCTAAGGCAATCCACCCACCTCAGCCTCACAAGTGCTGAGATTACAGGTATGAGCCATCAGGCCCTCCAAATTCAATTTTGAACATGTTGAGTTTAAAGTGCATGTAGTGTACCTGTCTATCCTATAAAACAATTTACCAAAAGATAAAGTAATGCTCTATTTTGGGGTCTCTTTCCTTTCTTAGATTGTATTTTAAGGGTAGGACTCAACGTTTATTGTATATTCACTACTTAGCACAACACTTGGCACAATAGGGCGGTGCCTGTGGCTCAGTGAGTAGGGCACCGACCCCATATGCCGAGGGTGGCAGGTTCAAACCCAGCCCCAGCCAAACTGCAACAAAAAAATAGCCGGGCGTTGTGGTGGGCGCCTGTAGTCCCAGCTGCTCGGGAGGCTGAGGCAAGAGAATCACGTAAGCCCAAGAGTTAGAGGTTGCTGTGAGCCGTGTGACATCATGGCACTCTACCCGAGGGCGGTACAGTGAGACTCTGTCTCTACACACACACACAAAAAAAATACTTGGCACAATATTTGTTGAACTGCCAACCTGGTTCTTTGTTTTTTTATACAGAGTCTCACTCTCATCATCCTGGGTAGGGTGCCATGGTGTCATCATAGTTCATAGAAACCTCTAACTCTTGAACTCAAGCCATCCTCCTTCCTCAGCCTCCCAAGGACCTGGCACTATAGGTACCTGCCACCATGCCCAACTAGTTTTTCTATTTTTAGTAGAGACCGGGGTCTTGCTCTTGCTCAGGCTGGTCTGGAACTCCTGAGCTCAAGCACTCCACCTGCCCAGGCCTTCCAGAGTACTAGGATTATAGGGCTGAGCCACTGCACCCAGCCTGTTCAACAACTTTTAGAAATGTAAGTGAATAAGAGGGAACTTTGATGTTTTGTGAAGGGATAGCTTGGTAAATGAGAGGGAGTTCAGTTCATAGAAAAGTGGCAGTTAGAAATTGAAGGCACAAGGACAATGTTGAGTAATAAGGTTTATTTGGTCCACCGAATGGTAGAACAATGGTGATCTTTGTAGGTAAAAGGACAGAAGAACTACGTAATCAGGAAGAAGAGAGGCAAGGTTCTAGACAACCAGAATATTTAAAAGTGAAGAAAAAAAGGTACTTGAAACTGTAAAAATAAGCTGCTTTAGAATATAGCAGAGAGTTCAAATGAGAGAAGGGAGGGAGACAGTCACCCTAGATGAAAGCAGCAAGGTACCAACAGCAGGTGTTTGGGGTCAGGCAGAGGGATTTGAACTCCCAGTTTGTCGGGTTTTTGTTTTCTTTTAAAAGTTGCTTTTCTGATTAAAAGTAGTAGGGACTCATTGTAGGCAATGTGAAAAATACAGAAAAATTTTTGGGAGAAATAAATCACTCAGGTGTGATTTGGTACAGAGCAATTTCTCACAGCAGTGAAACAAAAGGAGGTCAGAGGCTCTTTTGCTCTCAGATACAGTCTATTGTTGGAGATTTGTCATCTTATTTTATCGGTGCATTCTTCCATTAGAAGGACCACGAGAGCAGAAAATTTTGTCTGTGTTGTTCACTGATGTATCCCTGGTGCCTTGAACATAATAGGCACTCCAGAAACATTTGTTGAATTAGCTTTTTCTTTTTTACATTTGCTTATGAAGATTGGCTATGACTTCTTATTTTTTCCCATCCATGATTAAAACATTTAAAATAATTTTGTGTTTCATTTCATGAAATGTTAACTTTTGTTATTTATCAGACCAATCTAGTCATTAAGTAAACATGTCTATTGAAGTCAGGAAAATGTCAAATGTAAACAAAAGCTTCATGATTTATATTAGTATCCTATTGTACTTCTAGGATGCCTTTTCATGCACTCTCCTTGAAAACTCATGGGAAAAATTCCTTCTCTTCTTTATGCCCATATAACATATCAAATAGAACCTTAAAATCAATTTAACATCTAGAGCACCATAGTTCGTTTTTTAAAAACAGGCTTCTTTTTAAACTTTATGTTGGGATACTAAGTTCTTTTTCCCAAATCAGGACATGGCTTTGAATAGTAAAATGTGATCACAGACATTCCATGATGTTTAGAAGTCTAGTGGAGAAAGTTAAGAATAATGAATATTTTACCTTTTTTTTTTTTTCAGACATAGTCTCACTATGTCACCCTAGGTAGAGTGTTCTGGCGTCACAGCTCACAGCAACCTCAAACTCTTGGGCTTAAGCAATTGTCTTGCCTCAGCTTCCCAAGTAGCTGGGACTACAGATGCCCGCCACAATGCCCAGCTATTTTTGTTGTTGTTGTTGTTGTTGTTGTTATTGTCATTATTCTTAGTAGGCCCTGGCTGGGTACGCCCTCGGTAGAGTGCCATGGCGTCACACAACTCACAGCAACCTCCAACTCCTGGGCTTAGGTGATTCTCTTGCCTCAGCCTCCCAAGTAACTAGGACTACAGGTGCCCACCACAATGCCTGGCTATTTTTTTTGTTGCAGTTTGGCTGGGGCCAGGTTTGAACCCACCACCCTTGGTATATGGGGCTGGCACCCAACCCACTGAGCCACAGGCACCGCCCAATGAATATTCTTGAAATAAAAATTTTCAGGGAGGGCAGAGAGAATTACTTAAGCTTGAAATATAGCCAGATTTCTTCAATCAACATTCTCACTCTTGGAACTAAAACAGACTCTTGGAATTATTTATGAGAGATAATCAGGGCCCTTCAAAGATCCCAAGCCAGCAAGGCCCCAGGGGCCACAACACAGTTATTTGGGGGGGAAAACTCAAAACAATTAAGCAAAAGAGGGTTTTACTTTTTCACGTAACTGAGGAGTCTACAGTTAGAACTCAGGTGGACACGACTGTTTCCAGGGGATTAAAATGCAGGGTTCTCTCCCAGCATCCCTGTGATCACATCTCAAGAGAGTCTGATTGGTGGTGCATCAGCTACCCTGGAACCGTATTGCTGGACCAGTAACACTATTCAGAGAATAAGAGATTTGAATCAAAATAGCCAGGCCTTGTGGCAGGCGCCTGTAGTCCCAGCTACTTAGGAGGCTGAGGCAAGAGGATTGCTTCAACCTAAGAGTTTGAGGTTCCTATGAGCTATCAGGACTCCATAGCACTCTGCCCAGGGGGACAGATTGAGACTGTCTCAGAAAAAAAAAAAAAAAAAAAAGGGCAGTGCCTGTGGCTGAACGGAGTAGGGTGCCGGCCCCATATGCTAGAGGTGGCAGGTTCAAACCCAGCCCCAGCCAAAAACTGCAAAAAAAAAAAAAAAAAAAATTGAATTAGCAAGGCCTGGGCCACATGTGCATCCATAAGAGAAGGATGAACATGTGAGGTAGATATTTTACAAGCAAAAGGGGTTCTGTCACCCATGGAGTGGCAAAGGGTGTTAGTGACAAGGCTGATCTTTATTTGAGCCCTGTGCTATTGGAGACTGAGGGTCCAGATATGACCTCCTCCAGGAGGACACTTGTAGGCTGGTCAGTTGAGGAGCTCATCTGTCTTCTTTGATGCATGTGTAACCTAGATGTTGAATATAAATTGGCTTAGCTAGGAAAAAAATAATATAAAATGCTGAGGAAAGTTCTATGATACTGGCATGCTTACATGTTGGTATGTTAACAGCATTTAATTTATAGGCAAATACGGGTAATTTCTATGTACTTTAAGATAATCTTAAATTCATATGCATATGTCAGAAAAGATTGTTTTCTTAATAAACTGGAGAGTTATAAAAATACAACTAAAAAAAAAAAAAAGAAAAAGAAACGACCTCTTCCCATACTTTTATATTCCAGGAAATATCTTACAGCAAAAAATCACCCTTTCCCATATGACCTTTTAAAAAAAATTATTTGTTTATTTATTTATAGACAGAGTCTCATTCTGCCACACGGGGTAGAATGCCATAGTGTCATAGCTAACGCCAGTCTAGTTTTTCTTTTTTTTTTTTTTAAGAGGCAGAGTCTCACTTTGTTGCCCTCCGTAGAGTGCTGTAGCGACACAGCTCACAGCAACCTCCAACTCCTGGGCTTAAGCGAGTCTCTTGCCTCAGCTCCCCAGTAACGGGGAGTACAGGCCCCCGCCACAATGTCCGGCTATTTTTTTGTTGCAGTTTGGCTGGGGCTGGGTTTAAACTCGCCACCCTTGGTATATGGGGCTGGTGCCCTACTCACCGAGCCACAGGCACTGCCCAAGTTTTTTTTATGTTTAGTAGAGATGTGGTCTGGAACTCCTGCGCTCAGGTAATCCACCTGCCTCAGCCTCCCAGAGTGCTAGGATTACACTAGCCACCACACTGAGCCCTGTATGACTTCAGTAAGACTTTCAGTGATCTCCTTGTTTACCTATGATAAAGCCACACTAGACCCTCTAAATTCCCATTTTTGTCTAATAAATGATTAGCTGAACTGTTTATCCCCACTGGGCAATCTGGAACAAATGCCTGCTAACTGAACTAGTTAGTCTCCTCTTCTTCCTCCAGGTTCTTCAACTTGGCCCATCTTTAAGCATTGGAACTAGGAACAAATGTTCCTTAATGGCCCCTGCTGAGACACAGAGGAAACATTCCCTGATCACTTGCTGGATAACTCCACCCTCTCTTCCCAATCCCCCTCTCCTGCTTCGTTCTAGAATTTTTTCCTTTTTTCTTCCTTTTCTTTTCTTTCCTTTTTAATTTTCTTTTTTAGAAGAAAACATCTTTTCTCAAAAACATCTTTCTCAAAAACACACATCCAAGCCAGCATCTGCACTTTTGAGATTTTGTAATGTGGACCATTCTCACTGGGATGAGTAATGAGAGAGGCTTTGACAATGTGGAACTGGGAGTCATAGGAAAAAAGAAGAAAGTCAAAATAGACCTGCCATTCAATTCTATAATTCCTCTACTAGGTATATACCCAGAAGACCAAAAATCACATTATAACAAAGATATTTGTACCAGAATGTTTATTGCAGCCCAATTCATAATTGCTAAGTCATGGAAAAAGCCCATGTGCCCATGGATCCATGAATGGATTTATAAATTGTGGTATATGTACACCATGGAATATTATGCAGCCTTAAAGAAAGATGGAGACTTTACCTCTTTCATGTTTACATGGATGGAGCTGGAACCTATACTTCTTAATAAAGTATCTCAAGAATGGAAGGAAAAGTATCCAATGTACTATGCTCTACTATGAAACTAATTTATGGCTTTCATATGAAAACTATAACCCAATTATAACCTAAGAATATGAGGAAGGGGGAGAGGGAGGGGAGGGAGGGGGGAGGACGGGCGGCAGAGGGAGGGTGATTGGTGGTATCTTACAAGGGTACATGTGAAACTTAGTAAATGTAGAATAGAAATGTCTTAACACAATAACTAAGAAAATGCCAGGAAGTCTATGTTAACCAGTGTAATGAAAATGTGTCAAATGGTCTATAAAACCAGTATAGGGTGCCCCATGATCGCATTAATGTACGCAGCTGTGATTTAATTTAAAAAATATATGAAAAAATTAAAATGAAAGATGTGAGACTTTTCCTTTCACTTGAACATTTAGAGGCCATTAGAAAGTTATTACAATAATCTACCTAATTTCAATATTGCTATGTATTAGGGAATAGGGAAGCCCAAGAAGAAAGAGAAAGATGAGGAAATCGACATCTAAGGAACAGTCAGAAAAGTTTACACGAGAGTTGTTCACCATCTTAAATAGGCATAGTTCTTGATCTTCCTAAATAATTACACAAGTAGCATTAAAGACCACTTAGCACAGACCAGCACAACAAATATAATGGTAATGAAAAAGGTATAAATATTGTGAGCATATTTCACAGACACACAGACAGGACACGAGTGGCACTGATAGTTTGTTGCATGCAGGATTGCCACAACCTTCAATTTGTACAAAGAAAAAAAGTGCAATAGCTGCAAAGCACAATGAAACAAACTAATTTCTGTATTTTAAATGAAAAAATGTTCAAGGAAAACACTCTAAATATGGAATAATTCTGTGTCAAGACATCTATTTTCTAAAGTTAAAATTACCATATGTTTATGCTTTGTCTTTAATTGATCATTTCTATTTATGTTAACTCTTTAGTTTAACGCTTCTGTTTCATGCTTTGAAGATATTCTGCAACACTCCTAAGTGCCTGTCCTTGCAGCATTAAGAAGTAGTAAAAGCAAATCCATGACAGTGTTTTAGTTTTAACACAAAGGAATCCCATAGAAACACACAAAAAAATAGTTGCCTTTAACTGAAGTCTAGGCCTTTAACCAGACTGCAGTTTTACATGGAATCACAATTTATGGTTTCACTAGGATACTGACATAAAGAAATACCCACAGCGGAATGATGGACAAGATGACCCAGTAACTCTCTTCCTTGACTAAGCTGTAGGATTTCATGGAATGACACTATAATTACATGGGAAGTAATTGTCATATATTTGCCAAGAAATTACATGGTTGACAGTACTCTCTGAAAATTGTGCTGCATTTCTGGTGCCAATAGCTATGTTAGCAGAAAATGAAATTAGAAACAACCACAGGAGGTGTTTTCTACTCATTTAGAAAACTATTTCATTTGAGAAGTAAATTTAATTTACAAGTAAATATTATAAAACTAAAAATAAAATGGAATGACTTAGAAATGTTCTTAAGAGTTATTGTTATTTGGTATAATGTTTGCTTTATGGAAGAAACAAAGGCATTTACTATACCTCAAGCTAATTATATAGCCTATTTTGCAAGTACTAAAAAGCCACCTTTTCCAGGTTATCCCTCACAAACAAATGAATGACAGATTTCAGTAGGCCAGGATAGGAATAACTGTTTTTAAGCTTTCAATGTTTTTTTTTTTTCAAAATAACATAGAAGCTGTCACTTATGATTTCAAGGTCTAATATGGTAAAATAAGAAAAATTTTCAGTGCAGAACTATGTTCAAATTGGCAAATAAGTGGTTTTATGTTCTCACAGTATGTGACATATGAAACTTGTAGAAACCAAAATCATCAATTTTGGTTCCTACCAAATTCATATTTCATATTCAGAAATATGAAACTTGTAGAAATCAAAATCATCAATTCCAACCAAAGATATTTATAAATGACCATTATGCTAAAAATCTGCTGAAATTCATAGCAAGAAACTTAAGTTATTAATCACACAAACCTCGTGTCCGTAGTTCTTTTTTTTAATTATTTTTTATTAAATCATAACTTTGTACATTGATTGATGCATTTCTGGGGTGGTAGGCATAATTTTCATTTTGTTCTTTTGCTATTCTTTTCTTTCTCTTTCTCTTTCCTTTCCAGTAGTTCTTACTAAATAAATCTGATTTCTTATTAAAGTTTGGTCATACTCTGTAAGTCTTTTCTATATGAGAAAATTCGAAACCAAAAAGATTTATTTAAACACATTTTCAAGAATTTATTCCAAGTTATATAATAAATTATCCTCTCCAGTCCATGTATTTAAATAATACAAAAGTTTGTCATGTTACCCACACCTACACATACTTTATTTCCTGGTTAAGCCAAACAGTAAAACTTTGGCAACCAAGGAGGACGTTTAATGTCAAAGGAATCAAGTTCTCATTTTTACTTTACATTTGACTAAGGAAACTAGTTTTATTGCAAAAAGTAAGATTAAAATGTTCTGTAGTATGGAAAAATAAGCAGTCTACAAAGTAGTATTTAATAGTACCTAACATGTCTTAAATATAACAGACAAAAAATATTATACATAAGATATATACTTTCACATACATAAAATACATGAAAGGTGACATAAAATGTTTTTAATGCTGATTACATCTAGGTTGTTGAGAAAGCAAGGTAAGGAGGAGACTTAAATTCCATAAAATATCTTTTTGTAACTTTTACATTTTATCCTGTATTCATAAAAAATGATCTATTCAAAAATACATTTAAAATAGCAAATAAATATGCCATTCTCTTTCATGAAAGGACTATAGAAGAGGAATCAAAAGTTCAAAGTAGAAGAATATATAAAATGGAAGAAATTATTCCCTGGATTATACAGGACGCCAGTACTTAGCATTTTGCAGAGTATGGTACAAAAAAAGAAAATCTTCTCAGGGTGCATAAGCAGTTTGGAATGGGAGCTAATATGATTTGGATATTTGGCTCCTCCAAATCTCATGTTGGAGTTTGATACTCAGTGTTGGAACTGGGGTGTGGGGCAGGGTGTTTTGGTCATCGGGGAAGATCTCTCAAGAATGGCCTGATGCCCTCCCCTTGGTAATGAATAAGTTCTCCCTATTATTTCACACTAGACTTGGTTGTTTAGAAGATCCTAACATCACCTCCTCTCTCTCTCGCTTCTTCTCTCACCCATGTGGCTCACCTGCTCCCCCGTTCCCTTCCATCTTGAATGGCAGTTTCCTGAAACCTTCACCAGAAGCAGACGCTGATGTCAAGCTTCTTACCTGTAGTGCCTGCAGGACCTCACAGTCTCAGCTTTCCCTGTATCTCAACACAAATAGACTAACATAGAGGGCTGGGAAAAAAGAATGTGTCATTTAAGTGCAAAGCCACGTGGAAAGAGTAAAAACATGGACATAAATAAAGATGGGGCTCCCGCCGCCTTCTCTTTTCAAAACCCAGCCTTCTGTGCTCTCCCACCGCTGCTCGGCTGGTCGGGGGTTGGGTTCTGGTCCCTGAAGCTATAATTCTAGAGTGTTCTCCATATTCCAATGGTAAAGAAAATACAAACATCTGGTGGGCTTTACCTGGGAGGAGTGGTAGGACCTGGAAGATGCTAAGAGAACCCTGGTCAGGGGCATGCTGCTGGAGACCCACGGCAGCCTGGTAGCTATGAGGCGCTGACTTAGCAGACCTGAGTGGATCTTCAAATCAGAGCAAGGAACAGAGCCTTGGGTCATAAAGGGCCCTCCACACAGAGTCTCTAAGCTGGTCAGATAGCTGTTGAGCTGATTGAGAGCAGCCTGGGCAGTTGAAGTAGACGTTTGTGGCAAGATAAAATCACCAAGGGCAGCACATCAACTAAAAAAGAGTGTGGAATTTGGAAACATGAGATTTGAGCTCAAACCATATACCAGAACTGATTTAAATGAATGGGATGATTTAGTGATGAGGCCTGATGAGTTTGTTCTACGTCACCATGGATTTCTCTGATCCTGCTGACATGCATCTGGAATAAGACCCAGTGCCTTGAATATAACTGGAGCATCACTGGGAAGTCACAAGCATCTTACTGAGGATCACAAGGTCCAAACTGGGCAACAGCATCTTACATACAGTGGGCAAAGAAGAGCTGTCAACTGGAAGGTGATATTATGGACAAATAAGAAGGTTCACAGGGGAGGAACCTCCCGTAAATATAATGAATGTCAGAAAGCCTGTGGTAAGTCAGTTTTCATTGCTCAAGAGATAACTTAGGCATGGAAAAGAACTTTTGCATGTGAAGTATCAGGGAAAAACATGATCTAAAAAGAATATACTCAGTGCACATTCAAAGATACACACAGAAAAGAAACCCTATAAATGCAGAAAATGTGGGAAAACCTTGATTTAAAAAGTATGTGTTATACAACATACGGACTGGGAGGGCCTCATGCATGTGGCATATATGAGAAATGCTTCTGTGAGAAGTCGGCCCTCATGCTCATCAGGGAACCACACAGGGTAAAAGCCCTAGGAATGTAATGAAGGTGGAAAAACTTTTTGCCAGAGCTTAGCACTCAGGGTGCATCAGAGTACTCACACAGGGGAAAGACTATAGGCATGTAATAAATGTGAGTTAACCTTCCTCCATAAGTCAGCCCTAACTGTACAGCAAAGAATTCACATAGGTGAGAAACTATATGAATTTAAAGAATGTACAAAAGCTTTCTACCAGAAGTCAGCCCTCACTGCCCATCAGAGAATTCACACAGGTAAGAAACTCTATGACTATGAAGAATGTAGTAAATCTTTCTACTGTAAGCCAGCCTTCACTGCACACCAGAGAGCTCCCACAGAGGGGACACCCCAAACATGTGGTGGACATGGGAAATCATGTCCACACGGAGGGTCTTCAGCACATATCAGAGAGTTCACACTGGGGAAAGACCGGTGAACGTGATCAATGTGTGGGATCAAAGTTGCCAGATGTCCCACTTCTTGTTGAATCAGTGTATGTGCACAGGGGAGAAACCCCATGAACGTAATGAATGCAGGAAAACCTTCTACCAGAAGACAGTCCCAATCACACCCCAGGAAAAGGCCCTGTGAATGAAGAAAAGCACGTTGCCAGAAGTTCACCCTAAGTATGCATCAGGTTCCTGAGAGACGAGAGATATCCAACAAATGTACAGAATGTGGGAAAGCCTTTTGCCAAAAGGCAGCCCTCAGTGCCCCTGACAGAAGACATACAGGTGAGAGACTTCCTGAGTGTTACTTGGCACCTGGAGACACTATACAATCAGGAGGTGTGATGATGATTTACAAAATGCCTCTGGAATAACTTGGGAGTAGCCACTAACTGATGTCTGGCTATAGAAAAGCCATTTTTAATAAATATTAAGGCCCTGATTTGCTTCTTCTGCCCACTTTTACACAGACTTGTGGATGTATCTTGGATCTGCTTTATGATTATCTAAGGCTACTCTTTCTTCTAGTGACCCAGTGAGGCTGAGCCTGTGACTGAGTTCAGTGACATCCTGGGAGGATTTTGTAGCATGTCTGTGAAAGATCCCTTAAAGGAAAAGAAAGACATGGAAATGAGGGGCATTCTGTACTAAGATATTGATCTTTGTGGTCATGTCTCATAATTGCATGTTTCAGCCCTCATGTGGGGGACCTGATATAACGGCAGGGCAGATCTCCAGAGAACCAGTGTGTGTGATGATGTGGTGGGACTGGTGTCTCTTAGAAGGACAGAAATTCTATAGGGTTCTTATGCCATGACCTCATTTGACCTTAGTACCCTTTAAAGTCTCTGTCTAAAAGCAATCCTTTGGTGGTTAGGGTTTTCACATGTGAATTTTGGAAAGATGCAAATAGTCCATAATATCCACTGATTTGAAATACCATTTCCATCACGTAGTGAGTAATTATTTAGAGTGCCTGTTTTTATCTGTCCAACATTCCATTCAGGATTAGTGTGGGTCTCCTGTGCCCTCTGTAAGTGTGGTATTTGCAGATTTGTTTATATGTGGTCCTGATGCTGCCAGCTCAGCCAGGAGTCTGGAGGTGGTGATGGGAGGAGACTGATCAGAGTGTCCTGGTCTGGACACTCCTGAGGCCCACAGCACCTGTCTGTATCTGTGACTGTTTTGCACCTGCTTGTTTTTTGCCTTAGTTTGTTTTCCCTATTGTGTTGAGGTTGTTTACTCCTGTTGGTGACTGAGTCTTGACTTTACAGAGTTTAGCTGGCCTTTTTTATTTCACTGAGCAATTTCCAGATACGTGTGTATAAATTTGATGATGCCTAAATTATAGTAGCTTTACCTTGCTTTAATGTACTGTAGAATAAGATTTTTCATTATTCTTCCTCAGGGGAAAAAAAGAAAAAGATGAGTGGAATATATAGTGCAACTCAACAAAAGGAAGAAACAAGATCAGCCCTCCTGTACACACACACACACACACACACACACATTCTCTCTCTCTCTCTCTCTCTCTCTCTCTCTATATATATATATATATATATATATATATATCTCCTTGTGGACATGAGCTGGCTCATAATGATACTATCACCTGACTCCTTATAGAAAGAAGCCACTAATAGCCAAAAATTGGCTACATGGCAATAATTCTTTGAAATAAGTTTGATTAAAACATAATCAATCTAAAAAAAAAAAACCTTAGTCAGTGTGATTCTTTGCAAAGAAACATCAGATTCCAAAAGATTAGCTATACTTTTGCCCTTGGTTTCCATGAAATAATTCTATATGAAGCTTGTGATTTACTCTAATCTTTGTTCAACTGAGAAAAAAAAAAAGCCCCAATGGATGGGCTCAAGCCTCCATTTCATGAATTAACTTCTTTCTCCTATGCATCTAAAATGGAAGTTGATATGTATTATCCTTTGGAAAACTGGGGAAAAAAAATGAAAATCATTTCCTGTTTCCTGTGACTCACAGGAGAAGAATCCCAGTGAGATTGTTACAAAAAAAAAAAAAAAGAAAGAAATACAGTTTTCATGCCTTAGAGTAAATTCAAGATAATTCAAATCTCTATTTTGAAGTTTTCAAACATTTTGCAAGGTGATGTGCAGGCAGAAACCATGCCATCTTCTCTGCATGTTGTTTCACATCATAGCTGCCTCATATGTCTTTTATCTCAAAACTATTCTGAAAATTTTTCCTTCCTCTTCTCATAACTCCAACCTGTCTCCCATGTCAGAGGTGGCTGGTGGGGCACACCCTCTGCCCCAACAATGCACTTTAAACTGCCAAAGCACCAGTTAATGTGAGTCCCCAGGTGCAGAGAATCTCTTGGAACTGTGGTAATTATATATGCAATTGTATGATATACTCCCTGATATATATGAACATTCAGTTGGTTCCATCTTTCAATTATTATGACTAATACTGTCATGAACATTTATGTACAAAATTTACTGTAGACGTATGTTTTTATTTCTCCCAGGTAGAGAGGAAATTGCTTGATAATAAAGTATCTCCATATTTAACTTTCTGAGTAATTACCAAATGGTTTTTCAAAGTAGCTGCACCATTTTATGTTCCCACCAGTAATGCACAACAGTCTCAGTTTCTCCACATCCTTCACAATATTTATCATCTATCTTTTTGATCATCGCCTTCCAAGTTATATGAATTGGTGTCTCTTTTTAGTTATGATTTGTTTTTAATTAATGGTTAATAATGTTCATTATTTTATTTTTGCTGTTGCCAATAGACTATTGGCTATTTGCATATGTTCTTTCAAGAAATGTCTTTTCATATCATTTTCTCATTTTTTAATTGGGCTATTGGTCTTCTTATTATTGAATTGTAGGAGCTCCTTCTGACTTCTGGATATAAGCATTTTATTAGATTCATGATTTGAAAACCAAGTTCTGTAGAAAGGGCCTGTTGGGATTTTGATAGGGATTATACTGAATCTCTAATTAAATTTTAAAAGTATTGCCATCTTAACAGTCTTAAGACCCATCAATACCAGATAACTTTTCACTTATTTGCATTTTCCTTTAATTTACTGCAATAGGTTTTATAGTTTTTGGTGTTCAAGTTTTACACTTCTTTTACTATATTTGTGCCTACGTATTTTATTCTTTTTGAATTCTTTTGAATTCTATATACCTGTAATTATTTTTAAATTTCATTTTTACAGCATTTATTGCTAGTGTATGGAATTACAATTTGGGGTGTGGTATTGATCTATGTTTTTCATTTATTAGGTGTGTGAGTGCGTGTGTATGTGAACTTCAGACAATAAAAATATATAAAAGACTGTATCTTCTACAAATAGTTTTTCTTCTCTTTTCATAATCTACGTGCATTTTTAAAATCTTGCCTAATTGTTCTACCTAGTATCGCCAGTACAACATTAAATAGAAGCTGCAAGAACAGATAGTGTTGTCTTATTCTTCACCTTGGTATAGAATTCAACCTTCCACTGTTAAGTATGATATTAGCTGTGGGATTTTTGTACATGACTAGGTTGAGGAGGTTCTTTTCTATTCCTGCTATATTGAGTATTTTTATCATGGAATGGAATTGTAGTTTTTCAAATATTTTCTGCTTATATTGAGATTTTAACATAGATTTTATCCTTTATTCCACTTATATGGTACATTATGCTAATTCATTTTCAGATGTTAAACAAACTTTGATTTCTGAGATAAATTCCACTTGGTCACAAGTTAGTTAGTGTATAACGCTAATTGTGTGTTGCTAGATGCAATGTGACAGTATTTTGTTGAGGAGCTTTTTTTGCTTTTATCCTAAAATTCATAACCTATATTGATTTGTTGTTTTCTCTTCTTCTTTGATGTCCGGTTTTGGTATCAGACATAGAATGAGTTAAGAAATATTCCCTCTTTCTGCATACTTTGGAAGAGTGTGTGAAGGACTGGTAGAGATTGCTCTTTGAGTACTTGGTAGAACTCACTAGGGAAGCTACATGAGCCTGGGTTTTTCTTAGCAGGAAGGTTTAAACATACTCTTTTGATTTCTTTACTTGTTGTAGATGTCTTATATTGATAATCAATGAAAGACTACAGAAGACATATGCAATTATGTTGCTTCTTGTAATAACCTGTATAATTACCTTTTAAGCAAGATAATTGTGTTTTTTGTTGTCTACTCAAATTGCTGTCCTCCTGTCTGTGCCTTTAGCCAGATGCACTTCCAGGTGTATTTCTGTAATGCACGTCTTCGAGTAATAATTTCTTTCAGTTTCTCTCTTACTCTTTCTCTATCTCTCTTTTTTTATTTTTGGAGTTTATTTTACCTTTAGTTTTGAAAAATGGTTTTCTACCAGGCATACTGGTAAAAATGGTTTTCTACTAGGCCTATAATCCTAGCACTCTGGGAGGCCGAAGCAGGTGGATTGCCTGAGCTCACTGGTTCAAGACTAGCCTGAGCCAGAGCGAGACACCATCTCTAAAGATAGCTGGGCATTGTGATGGGCACCGATAGTCCCAGCTACTTGGGAGACTGAGGCAAGAGAATTGCTTGAGCCCAGGAGTCAGGTTCCTGTGAGCTATGACACCAAGGCACTCTACCAAGAATGACAAAGTGAGACTCCTCTGTTTCAAAAAAAGAAAGAAAGAAAGAAAGAAAGAAAGAAAGAAAGAAAGAAAGAAAGAAAGAAAGAAAGAAAGAAAGAAAAGGGAAGGGAAGGGAAGGGAAAGGAAAGGAAAGGAAAGGAAAGGAAAGGAAAGGAAAGGAAAGGAAAGGAAAGGAAAGGAAAGGGGTTTTCTTGATATAAATTTTTGGTTTATTCTTTTTTTTTCTTTCATCACCTTGTCATCACACTGCCTTCTAGACTTTGTTTTGATGAGAAGTCACTTTTTTTCCTATACCTGATGAGTTTTCTTTACAACCTTAAAAATATTCTTCTTTGGCTTTCAGCATTTTGTCTAAAATGTATCAGATGCAAATTTGTTCCCACTTCTTCCTGGAGTAATTTGGCTTCTTAGATGTATCAATTAATAGTTTTCCTCATATTTGGAAAATTTTTATTGTTTAAAATTTATTTATTATTTTTAATTATTATGGTATTAAGGTATGTATATAACATATACAATAGTTATATATGTTTTTAGGTACATACGATGTTTTGATGTAGGCATATAAAGTCCATTAATCAAATCAAGGTAATTGGGATATTGATCACCTCAAGCATTTATTATTTCTTTGTATTAGGAACATTTTCAATTACCCTCTTCTAAATATACATATTAAAATATATCCTAACTCAATGTGAAGTATTTTGTTGTGCTATCAAATATTGTTCATTCCATCTAGCTAGCTAAAATTTTTCACCCATTAGCCATCCCACTTTACTCCTCCATACACACATTACCTGAATCCTTTATTTCTCTCAATATTTTTCTGTTCTTTTCATTCTCCCTCCCTTTTGGAACTCTCATTACACATACACACACCACCACTACCATCATCATCACCACCAAAAAATATATAAAAATTTTAAGACAAGAAAAATCTGTATTAAATATGTAATGCTCAAGTTGAGTCATGTTTGACTTCCACAATTACAAGAGGTGCTCAGTGTGACTTGTATTCATCTTTTGTTATCATTATATATTGAATATCACAAATTTAATACACTTTTTCTTTTCTTAAAATCTGTACACATTTTAAGCCCCTTTCTGTGTAGAGATATGCATATATAAAGAGAAACAGAGACAGAGAGCGAGAGAATGAGAGAGGATGGGCTTTAGGTATCCCACATTTCTCTGAATTCTGTTGAAAAGTTTTCATTCTTTTTTCTATTATTCACCTTGCATAATATCTAAGCATTTATCTTCAAGTTGACTGATTCCTTCTTTTGCTAGAATCTACTACTGAGGGCAACTAATGGTTATTTATCACTGTTACTGTACTTTACGATTTTAAAACTTCCATTTGGTTCTTTGCAGTAATTCCTATCACTTTATTGCTATTTTTTAACTGATGACATTTTATCATCACACTTTTAAGGGCTAGTGCAGAGGGAATGAGGAGCAGCTGTTTAACGGATATACAGTTTCAGTTTTGCAAGGTGAAAAGTTCTGGAGATTGGTTACCCAGCCATATGAATCTATGTAACACTATTTATACTACACACTTTCAAATGGTTAAGATAACAAATGCCATGTTTTGTGTATTTTACGACAATTTAAAAATTGTAAAGACCGAACACATCTTTCATGATCTAACCCATCTCTTTCTAATCACTCTCAGACCCTCCCCTAAACTCCACATGCCAACCATGCTCACTTACTTAACATCCACCAAACTTTCCACTATGATATCTCCCCCTAGATAAAACCTTCTCACCCATCAGATTTCCAAGCCTGTTTGTTTTTGTGAACAACTTTGAGATATATTTCACATGCTATACAATTCACCAATA
The DNA here is from genome assembly GCA_963574355.1 of Loris lydekkerianus. NCBI lineage: Eukaryota > Metazoa > Chordata > Mammalia > Primates > Lorisidae > Loris > Loris lydekkerianus. The sequence goes on from CAUYPK010156760.1 coordinate 47,800, forward strand.
TTTAAACTGTGTAGATAAATGTTTTTTATTAAGTCAAATACACATAAATTATGAATACATTTGTGCATATGTGGGGTACAATGTATTGATTTTTTTTTATGCAATCTGATGTGGTTAGATCAAACTAATCAACGTAACTTTCACCTCATTACTTGATGATTGTGCTAAGATATTTATGTTCTACATTTGACAGTTTCAGAACTCCAGCATGACTCAATCTGAATAGATCAATGGTTTTAAGCATTGTCACAGGTAAGTTCAACCTTCACAGCAGTCAATTTTAAAACATTATCATCCCCACAAAGTGGAATCTTATACCCTTTAATTATCACCCACAAATCTTCCTTTATTCCTCCCAACACAGTTCTTTGTAACTACTAATCAACTTTCTGTCTCCATAGATAAACCTATTCTGGATATTCAATATTTAAGTGGAATCAGACATCATGTTGGTCTTTTGTGACTGGATTCTTCAGGTAAATCTACACCAGGGGATGGTATTGGGCCATGAAAAGGACTGAAATAGTGATATATGTTTTACTTTACAGGTTAATCTTTAAAGCTACTTGTGTTTCATTTCAAAGAATTGAAGACTTTTTCCTCAAGAGGCATTCCTTGACACTCCCAAGATTAAGTTGAATGATCCCTCCAAAGCTTATAGAAAATTCCTTTTGGTAATCAAAAATGTTACACAAATGTACATGAAGATCTTATTTTATTTATTATTTTTTTTCTCATAAGAACTTTTAATTGATATGAAAAGAGATCCCTCTGATTAGACTAATTTAGAAACATAAAATTCAAGATTATTGATTGTCAGCCCTGACTTCACAATATAGTGTTCTGGAGAGCTCTTAAAAAGTCAGCACTGGCCCAGACCTCTGGTCAGTTATATCATAATGTCTGGTTGAGAAGGGGCAAGAGAAGATCTGAAGAGCAAGACATCAGCACTGTTTAAAAGTTTCCTAGCTGATTCATAGTCAGAACTGAAAATTAACAAACAAACCAAATCTTCAGTCATCTTCCACTATGGTGTGTTAATGTGTAATCATTAGATTGTGATTTAGCATTTGTTTTATATAAAGTTATATAATTTCTCTTTGAGTGTTATAAAATCAAACAATAACACTTATGAGATAAAACATACTATATGCAGAATTGTATAAAAGGCATTGATTTTTCTGAACACTTTTATTTTTATTTATTTGTTTATTTATTTATTTATATTTGAGACAGCGTCTCAAGCTAGTGAGACTTGAGTGAGAGTGCCACAACAACCTCAGACTCTTGCACTTAAGCAATTCTCTCACCTCAACTTCCCAAGTAGCTGGCACTACTGGTGCCCACTGGAACACCCAGCTATTTTTTTTGTTGTTGTTAGAGTTGTCATTGTTTTAGCAGACCTGGGCCAAGTTCGAACCCACCAGCTCCGGTGTATATGGCTGATGCCCTTCCCACTGAGCTACGGGCCTGCCCAATACTTTTAATTTTTTTATTATTAAAGCAAGGATTTCTAGCAAATACTTAATTACCACCAAATAAATAATTCTTTTGTCCCTCCAAATGGAACACTAGCATATATCTCATCTATTATTATTTCTCCCATCTTCTTTTTTACACCCATTATATTTTACTCATAGTTTTTGAAAGCAAAAAATATGTCAAATTATTCTCTTTAAAAGCCCATAATGTCCTTTACCCACTGGGATCTTTGGATTGTTTGAATTCTGTGTGGTATAGTAATCAATATAGACCACATTGAAAAAATGTTCCCCAGTTCCTTTATATAGAGAGAAGGACAAGCAGAAAAGACAAAAATTTAAATATTCATTTCATATGTCTTATAGCTTTTTACCCACTTGATAACTTTTTGCTTAGAATGTATCTTCAGTATTCTAAACTGACATGTGCCTTTCACATTACAAAATTTTTAAATCTTATTTCAAGGAAAATTATAGTAGAAAAAGTCAAATGCATTTCCTTTTTTAAAATTTCAGAATGTTGTGGGCTAAACAGTTTTGTTTACACACTTTGTTTTTGTATAGATTGAGTCAAATAAATTAAGAAATTTATTTCACTCAATCTATACTCATTGCCCAACAAACACACTTGAAGGTTATAAATAAGCTAGAAGACCTGTTTCCATATATTAAGATATAACAATGTTATACCTTATCCGTGTAATGATATAGGCTGTACAGTCCAGGTTAAGGATTAATGAAATCCAAAGAGGATGACAGAGACAGGAAGGAAGGGAGAACAGCATGCACACTCAAAATTGTTAATAAATTTAAATAAGAACAGTTAAAGAGTAAAGACTGGAAGGATATTTTTAATAGGAATAATGATCGATCTTTAAAATGACCATTGTTTATGACACATTAGACATTTCTTATAACAAAAAGATTTATTACAATAGTGGAGACATTTCCTTCTACCTTAAGAAAAACATGAATTTACACATTAATGACATACAGTATAATCTTTAGACCAGGGGCATATCTGTCAAAAAAAATATTTTGCCTGTGATTTCTAATGAAAAATATTCACTAAGCCTAATCTTACTTGGTATTAGATATATGAAGTGCCCTGAGGCATGAACATTATAATATTGGAGTCTCTTTCTATCTTTCCTCATTCACTTCAGCATTACAAAAATTCAGATTGAGCTAATTTACACAGAATTTATTGATTTTAGGAAAATGAAAACTGAATCTATTCTGGGCTTCTGCTTCTGAAGATCTTTTATGAAGCATTCCTAATTATCTCAGATGAAAGGCATGTTTCAATGCCTACATCTCCTCTGGACTTTTTTCTTTTAGTTGAGTCTTTACTGGTACTCTTTTGTTTCTTTTGACCTCAATAGTTACATAAGAGAACAAAAGAATGCTTCAGTATTTAATATTTCCTCTTTCTTAACCTGTATACCTTTCCAAATAGCTAATGTTATGGACCTCAGTCATATTGTGAGGTGAACATGAAGCAGAGCTGGACCCAAAACAGGTGGACACATCTGTTTTAGTCCATCAGACTTGACTTACACTGCCTGTGTTCTGTAATCATTATAGTTTTCATCCCAAATTACTGTGTCAATCTGTTCAGAATTAATATGTATTGCTCTACATTTGTTACAAAATTTTCAGTTTATTTATTGGACCTAATCCTGCTCTAATCACTTAGGCACAATTCCCATGGAAACCCTAATAGTGAGAGGAAATGTCCAGAGGGTATATTTTCATCACATGTCAAAGGTATTTTGCATAAATGGATATTATTGCTATTCCCAAGAAATATTATTTCTGTGTCCACAGTGAAAACTGTTTAAAATTTTGGTGCACTGCTTTGTATCATTTTTAACCACTTTTTCAACATGTTATATCCCAGTGTAGTTTTTCCATTATAAAGAGAGGGTTGAGAAGTTATACACTTCATTTAGAATGAAGCTTATACTTTTAATACTTGGGAAGTTATTGGTTTAATTCCTGCTTCCTTTTTGCGTTGGGTTGTTTTTTAAAACTATAGGTCCTTGAAGCCCCAACTCTGTTTCATTTGAACATGGTGAATCACTTGACTGCAATTTTATTTCTCTTTTCTATTTTTCCAAAAGCTTGCTGCATGCATTTTATTGGGTAGAAAAGTTATTAATGTCTAATTGTTACATAAAGATTAATCTGACTAACATCCTCCAAATACCTTTCCCACCAGCTAATGATTTTTGTCTAATTTTTTTCTCTTGGTTGATGTAAGAAAAGGGGAGGCTTAGAAACTGTTTTTTGGTTGTTGTTTTTTTTTTTTTAAGCAAAATATTAAAAAAAAAAAAACTAGTCCAGAAATCTGAAGGAAGAAAACAACACTAAGTGATAGACCTTTTGAATACACATGTTATGTTTTCAAAATCATGGACAATACAAAGGACAAACAACAGCAAAAACAACCGAGTCTAATAACACAACCATTAAAGCATTTCCCATTCACTCCAAGGTAAATTTAGAAGGGAGGGTAGCTGCATTACTATATTTCTAGTCAGCAACTCCACCTGCCTGCCGTAGCACATGAAATGGCAATAGTGCCCATGGCTGCACAAATCCCATTAACTTTATGCATCATACATGAAGTTATGGCCCAAGATGAAACAAGATCAGGGATGTACATCAGAATTCAACTTTAAAAAAGAAAAGAAAAAAAAAAAAAAATCCCTCATCTTTGTGACTCCTGTAACTTCTCTGTGATTGTAACAGACAACACACTGGGAATGTCGGCCCCAGGTGTTACCGATTGAACGCCAGGCGCTGCCCAATAACTCACTTCAGAATCTATGACAGTAAATATGCAGGACCTGACTAAATGATTCAACGAACTGATTTACAATTATTAGACATGTTATGAGAAAATGTGAACAGCTTGACCAGGAAATTTCCAATATATTTTCTCCCTCGGGCAAGACTAAAACTTAAAAATAAAACTCTAGAGACTCTGACATTCTTCTCATCACATAACACATCCTGGTAGAGAATACAAAGAAAAAAAAAGGACATGAATATTTGAAAAGGCCTTTTGAATCTTGCAGGCATAAAGTAGAAGTATATTTCATTCTTTCAGACCCAGAGTCCATGCAGATACACATTGAAAGACATGCTTTGTGCCATCGTCCTCGGCTGATATCTCAGAGGGAAAGGACTCATTCTCACCTTTTCAGAGTGTCTGTCATTAGGTATATTAATATGGATGAACCATCACAAAATCAAAAAGCAGTAACAGAGGTGAGCTGAAAGGAAGAAAGGCCTTAAACTATATTTAAGTTGGGCTTCCATTTGAGAACTAAACTCCAGGTTCCTATATGTGCCTTTCTTTCTCTCCGCAGCTCAGGAAGAAAAACAAAATTACTAATTAGATTTTCTCTTAAAGGTCCATTTATCAGCATTTCACTAAACACTCCTCAAGCTTTCCTATAAATGGTGAAAAGAACTAATGCTGACGGGAGTTGGACAAGATTTCTTTTTTTCTGTCATAACATCCATTATTTTGTGTATTACATTTGAAGGTAGAACAGAATTGTTTACTTTTCTAATTCATTTTATAATCGAAAGTAATGTTATCTTACAATAAGTAGCAACCCAAATTCATTTTATTAACAAAAATTCTTCCCAAAAAGACAATGAGAAGCATAGCTATTTTTGTATCACTGAATATTAAAAAATAAGTTGCAGCCACTTTCTAACTCATTTCTATATGTTACTTCGTAACACACAGTTGATTACTGAACTTATCATTTTACTGGGGTACTCCACATAAAGCATCACTTGTGAGAAAGTTTTAGCGAATAATACACTAACATTTTATGTAATATGAAGGCAGAGAAAATAATGAGAGAATAATGTAATGTCATTGATAGGGCAACAGCATAGAACGTGAGATTTTTATCCAAAAATTGTTTATGCATCAACCAAGTTAGTATCTGTTACTGTTGGAATTTGTGAGGTCAAACTATTTTATCAAAACAATATAGAAGAACTTAGGGTTTGTGTACCTCATATTTACTAATAAAAAGAAGAAAGAAAATGAAAAGAGAACTTTAGGCTTATTTACTACTTACCAATTTTTAAATCTATCAAATAGTTGTTACATTTTTACATTGTATAATGATGATACCTCAGTGTTAATTTTGAGTTTTCAATCTTTAACAATTATGGTATTTTAATATCTGATCCCATCAGCTAATTTTAACAAAAATGATGGCATTACCTGGAGATGTCCAGTAAATCATATTATTCATAGAATTGTATCTAATACACTAAAAACTGGACAGAAGTACAGATATTAAATTCTCCTCTCCCTCCCTCTTTCTCCTTGGTTAGGGTTTTTAGAGTACTTTATCTAGATAAAATCCAAAGTTTTATATAGGACAATTTCAGACCATCACTTCTGATTTTCAAAAATTTTCACAAAGATGATTTGTTACTCTGCTTCAGCAAAATTTACATACATTAAATTTCTCAGACCACTAAAAAAAAAAGAAAGAAAGAAATTGTGTAAATGCAATAAATAAATAAATGACAAATTACACATACACCTCACCCTTTTTTTTTTTTTTTAATTTAAGCTTGAGATCGGCAAAATAGAACATTAAAAAAAGTGACTTTGTAAGAAAAATAGAAAACTAGGATATCTTGCTTCTAGTTTTGTTCATTCACCAACTACTCCTAACAGAAGGGCACGTCAGTTCCCCTCAGACCAATGTCAGCTCCCAGCATCCTCTGCCCAGACCCTGACTTGGCTCCCTGTCTCCCTCAGGGTACAAGCTCAAGTTCTGACAAAAGCCTACTGGCTCTGGTGTTTCTCTCCAACCTGCATCAAATCTGCCACACCCTGCTCCCTCTGTGGCTACTGACATCCTGGCAACATGGCTGCCTAGAAGGTGCTCACTCCTGGATCTTTCCACTGCCTGTCCCCTCCCTACCTGGAATTACCTTCTTCTGCTTACTGGCATATGACAATGACCTTCCTAAAACCGAATTCCACCATGCCTAGAGCAGAGCCATCTTTCCTGGCTCATCACTTCCATAGTATCTATCACCTTCTAACATACAACAAAATTCACTTATTTCCTCTATTTCTTGTTCACCACCTGCCTCACTTCGTGAAGGAAGCAATTTCCATCTTTTTTCACTCATGGATCCCAAGTACCTAAAATGGAATCTTGGCCTCATAATCATTCAGTTAACATGTGTTTATTTGAACCATTCAATTTAAATTGTTACATCAAAATAAGTCAAAAGCAGTTTACGCTAAGTAGCACAAACCTTTATTTTTTTAGCAAACTTTTAATTGGGAATAATTTTTGGTTTATTTTGTTAAATATGGAGAGTCCCCATATAACCTTACCCAGCTTTTTTTAACATTAATAATTTACATTACCATGGTACCCTTAACAAAACGGAGAAATTCACATTGGTTCACTGACACTAAATTTTAGACTATATTTGGATTTCAGCAGTTGTTTCATTAATGTCCTTTTGTGATGACAGGATTTAATCCATACTTATTGTATTTATCATCACAGCATTGTGTTTCCTCCAGTTTCTCAGTCTTATATTTCACAACCTTGATACTTTTAAAGAATTCTGGCCAGATGTTTGTGGAATGTCACTCAATTTGAGTTTGTCTGTTTTCTCGTGATTAGACAGGGATTATCGGTGTTTGGGAAGAATACGACAGAGGTGAGTGATCCCTTTCTTCACATCAGATCAAGGAACAGATGATATCAACATGCTCTTCACCAGGAATGTTAACCTTGATTGCTCGGTTCAGATGGTATCTGCCAGGTGTTTACTCTGTAAAGCCATCTTTTCCCCTTTCTATACTCTGCTTTTAAGTAATTTCTTAAGTCTAGTCCATATTCTAAAGGAGAGGAATCAAGCTCTTTTGAATATGAGTATCTACATGGATTATTTTGAACATTACTGTAAGGAATATGGACTCTTTCCCTCATTTACTAATGTACCCATTCATTTATTTATTATTTATGTAAATATGAACTCAATAATATTTATTCTATTCTTTGGGTTATAATTCAATAGAATCACTATTTACTTTGCTGCAAAAATTATTCCATCTTTGGCCAGAAGTAGAGTCCTTCAACTTTGTTTCTGTCCATTAAAATATTAATAAAAACAAGTTCATATCCACAATATGCCTGAAAATCTTCATGGGTTTTAATTTTCATAGTCACCTTTTCCTCAGAATACCCCACAACACTTCTCCTACAAATCATCGCATTTCGTCCATTTTTGCTGAGGCCTCAGTGGTAAAGTAAATCACTGCACAGCACAAGAGGTAACTTCAGATGGATTATTGCACACTTGTGGTCTTAAAATGAAAACCCTGTAAGCCACAGTGAGTGTGGTCACTTTCTTACAAGCCGATTTCTCTCTTAATATTCTACAGTCTACTGTGGCCTCTTGCTACCTCACAGGTTTTCTCACATTTGTATTCTTCTTGTGAACTTTGTAATCTCCAAATAAACAATCTTTGTTTTACAGTCAAGTCAGCTTTCTCATTGTTTGCAGTGAACTTTACAGATAATTCTATGGAGATTTATATTTTGCAGCAAACACAAACTTTCAAGATATTTTGCTATAGAATACAATTTCCTTCAGAATCAAAAATAGGAGGGTGAGTTGCAATTCAATTTTTTTTCTACTATTTAACTGTGAACTATTGAATGAAAAAGTTTATAGACTCTACAGCAAGAATCCATAAGCTGGGTGGTGCCTGTGGCTCAAGGAGTAGGGCGCCAGCCCTGTACACAGGACCTGGCAGGTTCAAACCTGGCCCCAGCCAAAAAAAAATTGCAAATAATAATAATAATAAACATAAATTTAAAAAAAATCCATAAGCCTAGTGCTACCTCAAGTTATTTTTCAAAAAGAAAAAAACAAACTATGTAAACAAAACATGTGTATCCCCATAATATTCTGAAATAAATAAAAATATACCAGAAAAAGAAAAATACCCCAGATTCAAATTTCTTTTAAAAACAAACAAAAAAAAGCTATTTTTTAGTGTCATGCTATAAAGAAGTTAGCAGAACAAAGCAGTAGAATGTCTTAAAAATGAGCTGTCAGAGAAATTTCTTTGGATATGCAAAAGATTGTCACTGGATTTTTTTTACACCTCTGAGACATTTTACTAATTTTCAGTTCTTAATACTGTACCAAGAAGTATAGAGAACAGAACCTACATATCCCTCAGTGAGGTCTAAATCTTTGTGAATCACATTTTCTAATTAATTCAATAGTTTTTTCCACACGATGTACTGAAAGCACAGCCTATCGGGAATATGTGATAGAGCAGGCGTGGGGGAAAGTGCAGACAAAGCAACTTTCAAAGATTGATGGAATAGTTCTTAGAGTGGATTATAAAAGTTAAGATCTATGAGAAGCCAAACTGGCAAAGGAAAATAGGTCTGGGAGAGACGCCAAACAGAGTGAGTATTAAGGTGAAGATAGGGTCAACTCACAAATAAGGAAAATGCAGGCTGGAATTTAAAGACTTTTGTGTTTTGAAAGTATTTGGCGAAGATTCAGGAAGTAGTTTGGAGTTAGATTTCCTCTATGAGCTACTATTGGGAAGATTGTAGAGAGAAGCATCAGTAACTAAATAAAACTATTCGGCAGAACTCTCCAATCCGTAACAACATCTGACTAGCAGGACCTGAAGCAACCAATCCAACTTCCCACCAAAACGCCTATGAAGATTCAGAAAAAATGGAAACTCACAACTAAATTAGAATGTAAGACTGAGAGACAGCCTAAGGACAGAGTAAGAAAGAAATCTGCACTAGGCCTAAGGACACGGCCTTGGGTGAAAAAAAGATCCATACAGTTTTTAACTAATAAATAGTAGCAAAAATGTAAAGAATGGAAACCAGTTCATATCTCTTACCTATTTGTGCTTGATACAGAAAGCAAGAGTCTACACACAAAACATCTTCCAGAAACGAAGTGGGCAGAAAGTAAAATGACATTACATTCTGAGATGTGTACCTCTTACTAACGTGGTTCTTGAGAATTTGTGTGAGATTATAGCCAATAACGGAACAAGAGAAAGGTAATGAAGCTCTCATCACAGGTTTCTTTTTCATTTTTTGTTTGTTTTGAGACACAGTCTTATTTTATTGCTTTGTGTAGAGTGCCATAGCGTCCTAGCTCAGGGTAATCTCAAACTCTTGAGTGCAAATGATCCTCTTGTCTCAGCCTCTCTAGTAGTTGGGACTAAAGGTGCTCTCCACAATGCCCTGCTACTTTTAGCGATGAGGTCCTGTTCTTACTCAGCGTGGTCTCAAACTCCTGAGCTCAGGCCATCCACCCTCCTTGGCCTCCAGAGTGCTGGGATTATAGGTGTGAGTCATGCCCCACTCCCACTTGATCACACAGCTTTCTGTGTGCTATAACCACTTAAAAGCTGTCACAGGAAAAGACTTATGATACATGAGAGAAGGTTAACAGTACTGGTATCAGTTGTGGCGGCAATTATTTTTGTTGACAAATCAATTATGGACCACCTTAAATTACTTAAAATGATGTGCCAGGATGGAGGGAAGGAGCATAAAACTGTTTAAACCTGTTACCAACTGAACCCCTCCCCTCACCTTTTCTGGCAGCTGAGATAGATTTACCATGTGGTTAATAATACTTTAGTGGCAGGAACCTTCACCACCTTGGATATCTTCCAAAGCCCCATGTCTAATTTTATATTCATAAATATACATTACTTTTAAAGGGAGCTGCCAAAATTATATGAGCCTGAGGCGGCCCCAAACCTGGATCTTCTTCTGGCGGCAAACAAGGAAGTTTAAGATCGTACATCACGGTCCTACCATTGAAGACAGAAATCTTCTCTCTCCCATTATATTAGAGGCCATTGCTATGAACATTTAACCCAAACTCCAAGGCATAGCTCTCTCCATAATCGCACCATAATTCTGTTGATTCCTCTCAGAGAGGACCACTACTAAAATGTTGTGTTTCTTTCCAGTTAATTTGTGTAGGTACAGTTTAATTGAATTTATATTTTATATGCCATTTTGTATACTATTGTTTTTCAGTTAGCATTTATGTTCTGCTATTAAATATTATTACCATAATTATCTTTTACCACTGAAAACAATCCCTTCAGATAAATGTAGTGTAATTTATATGACTATCTGTTACTGTTGATCATTTAGGTCATTTCCACTTTTGCATTCTTATAAATAAAGCCTACTTAAGCATACCTATTTGAAATCTTTATTCTAATTATTTCCTATGTACATATTCCTGGGAGTCAAAAGTCATTGATTTATTTGTTAATCTTTATTGTGGAAGTGTGTCAATATTTATCCCCAAGTAGTAAGAGTATACATATTTCAAGGTATGTTTGTCAGTACTATTAATTTTTAACCATTTATTTGAATATGAATAATTGAATTGGTGGTTTTTTATTCACATATTTTTATTTGTTAAATACCTGACAAAGTTAAACATATATTTATGCTTTGACTATTTATATTTATCATCTTATGAATTAGTTAATAATTTTCTACAAGCAAGTTTCTGACACATCTTCATATTTCCATGTTAATATTAGAGCCACTCCTAAATTAAGTTCCTTGATTGTTCTTATATCTCACTTGTTCTTATATATTCTCCTTGTTTTCCCTTTGCATTATCAGTTTCAGATTATTTTTAGCTTGCCAAAAAATAGCAATAATAAAATCGGTGTACCTTTTTCTTTATAGATTCATTATATACAGTAGAACCTCTGCAAGTTGACCACCCAAGGGACTGTAACAAACTGGTCAACATACGGAGGTAGTCAACAGAAGAAACAAGGCCTGCTCTACTGATAATGTACATGTGCTGCATGTCTGATGTATAAAAACTAGATCAACTTAGAAAGGTGGGTGTGTATTACATCATCTACTGTGTTCATATTGGCATTGAGTAAATTAGCTATTTGTTTTTCCATTCTTGTGATATTCAGGCTAATACAAAAGATATAAAGTCTCATAAAAGATTTTGTTATTACTGAATACTATGTCATGATATACATATACCAGGGTTTTTAAAACCATTCCTGGGTTGGTGGGCATTTTGGTTGTTTCCACACCTTGGTGATTATAAATTAGTTGCAATAAACAACCTAGTGCAAAAGTCCTTATAATAAAATATTTTTTTTTCTTCTAGGGAGATGTCTAGTAATGGGATTGTGGAATAAAATGATGAGAGGTCTCATTTGAGTTCTTTGAGGATTCTCCATACTTCTTTCCAAAGAGGCTATGTTAATTTGCAGTCCTACCAACAGTATAAGAGCATTTGATTCACTCCACATCCACTTCAGAATTTGCAACTTTGAGACTTTGTGATGTGACCTATTTTCACTGGGGTAGGTTGACATCTCAGGGTGGTTTTGATTTGCATTTCTCTGATGATCAGGAACTCTCAGCATTTTTTCACATTTGTTAGCCATTCATTTGTCTTCCTCAGAGAAGGTTCTGTTCATATCTCTTGTCCAATGATAGATGAGATTGTTGGCTCTTTTTTTTGTTGATTAATTTGAATTCTCTGTAGATTCTAGTTATAAACCCTTTGCTATATTTTCAATATGCAAATATCTCTTCCCATTGTTAAGGTTGTCTATTTTCTTTACTTGTTATTTCCCTAGCTGTGAAGAAGCTTTTCAGTTTAATTAAGTCTCATTTATTTATTTTTGTTATTATTGCAATTGCCACTGATGTCTTCTTCATAAAATCTTTCTCCACTCTGATATCATCCTGAGTTTTTCCCACATTTTCTTTTACAACTTTTTTTCATTTTATGTCTTAGATTAAAAACTTTTATCCATCTTGAGCAAATTTTTGTAAGTGGTAAGAGGCAAACGTCCAATTTCAGTCTGTTACATGTGGTTATCCAGTTCTCCCACGACCACTTATTGAATAGGGATTCTTTTCCACAGTGTATGTTTTCCTTTAGGTTTATCAAAGATCAGATGGCCATCAGAGACTGCTTTCATGTCTTGGTTTTCTATTCTATCCCATATGTCCATGTGTCTATTTTTGTGCCAATACCATGCTGTGTGTATTACCATAGACCTAAAGTCTGGTAGAGTGATGCCAATGGCTTTGTTTTTATTAATAAAAATTGCCTTTTGTATGGTGCCCCATGATCACATTAATGTACACAGCTATGATTTAATAATACAAAATAAATAAATAAATAAAAAATAAAAATTGCCTTGCTTTTTTTTCTGATTCCACATGAAATGAAGAACTATTTTTTCCAGTTTTTCAAAGTACGATATTAATATTTTAATGGGGATTGCATTGAATCTGTAGATTTCTTTGGGTAGTATAGACATTTTAACAATGTTGATTCTTCTGCTATTTCTTTTCTTAGAGCTTCTTAATTCACTTTGTAGTGGTCCTTCACACCTCTTGGTAGGTACATTCTTAGGTATTTAATTTTCTTTGAAGCTACTGTGAAGGGAATTGTGTCATTTATTAGCTTCTCAATTTGGCTATTCCCGGCATATACAAAGGCTATTGATTTGTGGACATTAATTTTATACCCTGAGATGCTACTGTATTTCTTAATACTTCCAGGAGTCTTGTGGTTGAGTCTCTGAAGTTTTCTAATTGTAAGATCATATCCTCTGCAAAGAAGAACTCCTCTTCCCCCATTTGGATGCCCTTCACATCCTTCTCTTGCCTGATTGCATTGGCTAGAACTTCTAAAACTATTTTGAATTAGTAGTGGTGATAGCAGACATCCTTGTCTGGAAGGATGGATCCTTGTCTGCTTAAGTGGAAAGCATTCAGTTTTACTCCATTCAGTATGATATTAGCCTTAGATTTGTCATAAATAGCTTTAATCAGTTTAAGAAATGTGCCACCTTTGCCTATATTCTTAAGTGTTCTTGTTAGCAAAGATGCTGAATTTTGTCATATGCTTATTCTGCCATCTTATTGAGGGGATCATATTGACTTTTTCTTTTCCTTCTATTGATATGATGAATCACATTTATGGATTTGCATATATTAAATGAGAATTACATCCCTAGGAGGAAGCCCACTACCCTGTGATGTATAATTTTTTCAATATGTAGTTGTAATCTATTACCTAAGATTTTATTGCGTATTTTTGCACCAATATTCATTAGTGAAATTTGTCTGTAGTTGTCCTTTTTAGTTAGGTCATTTTCTGGTTTGGTCTGTTTGCTTCACAGACTACGTTACATTGAGAAATTTCCTTCTCAACGTTTGGAATAGGTTGTGCAGTATAGGTACAATGTCTTTTTTGAAGGTGTGATAGAATTCTGGTATGAAGCCATCTGTCTAAGTGCTCCTCAATATTTGCATCACAGTAAAATATTTGATTTGTCCATCAATTTTCAAGCTTAGAGGATACAGAATTATAGGCTTAAAATTGCTTTGTTTAAGAATATTAAACATTCTCTTCCTGGTAGGAATATTTCAGCTGAGCGGTCTACTGTAATCCTGATGGACCTTGCCCCTGTACATCAATTGGTGCTTTTTCCTGGCTTTTTGCAGAATTTTCTTTTGCATCTTGACATTGGACAGGTTCATTACAATGTGTTTTAGAAATGCTCTCCTTGTGTTGAGATGACCCAGAGTTCAATTTCCTTCTACAAAGAGTATTTCAGAATCTTTAGTGACCTTTGAGAAGTTTTCATTTATGATATCTTCCAGTATGGCCTCTATTCCTTTGGGATAGTCTTCTTCCCTTTCTGGAATGCATCCATTCTTACATCATTTCAAGGCCCTTCTCTGATAAGATTAATTGTTAGCAACGTTTACCTTCATTTTCAATCTGTTCCTTTGACTACCTGAATTTAAGTAAAATCAGTTTAATGAATTCAAGTATGTGTACAATCATCTATGAACATGTGACAGGCATGTCACACTTACAGTTATTAAGTTACAGAAATACAAAGTTCCAATGAAGACTCACACTACTGCAGGATATACCATTTTTCCTACATTCTATTTAAATTATCAGATGGATAGGGCTGTACAAACAGCATTTCCCCACTGCATGAGGCTGGGAATACAGGACCAAGATAATATAACTTCAATTTTTAGCTATAGAAGTGTCATCCATCACACCTAATTACATTTATTATTCAATTAACTATATAAGAGATGTTTAATTAGGGAAGTGCTAAAAGTCCCTGTGAATTAGGAATCCTAAACTCAATACCTTCATTAAGATTATCAAGCAACAGATAAAGAAGGCAAAACAAATAAGACTGTCATCCAAAGGACTACTGTATAATGAAGTTTCTAGTCAATGCAAAACTTTATGGTTAAATTCTCATGGCTAGAATGTTATAGACATAGATAGAAACTTTTCATTATTAAGCCAGTCATTTTATGCCATATTGTGACTGGTTTACAGCTTTTATAAGAAAAATATTGGTTTCAAATGTTTTTGATATAAAATATTCACTGACCTTGCTAATTATTTCTGAATTTTTTATTTTCTGTTTAATTAAAACAGAGGATACTAAGATAGTAGTATATTGAATTACTATTGAAGACATAATACTATGTTTTCTTTTGCTTTCAGTGAGCCATTTCAATACTGACAAGTACATCATATAACTGTTATATGTCTGGCAGTATCTCAAGTTCTTTTTAATATTTCCCATTGCTAAAGAAAATTCCATCTGGAGAATTAAGGTACTGATAGAAATTTTACTCTTTACAAATACTGAAATATGTAATCTATATATAACTAAACTAAAACTTTCCTATAAAATAAAAATTGTAATAATATCCAGTTCTTATATGTTGTTGTTTTATATAAATTAGTGATCATTATTTTAACTGAATATTTTAATCCTACGTTTATTCTTAAACTTTCATCTAGTTAATAATGCATGTATAGTGATTGTAATTAGTATTATTTGCAATTATGCATATGCAGATTAAACAAGACAAATGATAGGACTGGTAATGGCATCATATTTAGAATATAAATATATTAAAAATATATTTAAAAGTATAATTATAAAAAAAGAGAGGTATTCAAAATATTTTCTTGGTATAAATAATCATATTTACCAAAGTGCATTACAAAAATAACATAAGCAAAAGATATTATAAGGTGAGAAACAATTGGATGTCAGACTTCTTAATAATACTTGCTATAGCTGGCCAAATACAGAATGAGTGTAATCTACCATGATTAATTGCTTGTGTTTTTTTAAACTGTATACTTGAGAAAAAGTGTAATCAATGATACAAATGTAATCCCAATGTATCTTTTATATACAACCTTAATGTCTTTTATTCTCCCAGCTTTTCCTATACACAAGAACAAATTATATTTGCAAAAGATAGGTTACCAGATCAGGTGCGGTGGCACACGCCTGTGATGGCAGCACTGTCCAAGGCCAAGGCAGGTGCATTGCTTGAACTCAGGAGTTTGAGACCAGCCTAGCAACGAGACCAGCAAGATCCTGCTTCTACTGTAAATAGAAAAAATAATCCAGGCATTGTGTTTGGAGCTGCGGTCCCAGCTACTTGGGAGGCTGTGAAAAAAGGAGCTCTTGAGCCCAAGAGTTTGAGGTTGTTGTGAGCTATGACACCATGACACTCTATCTAGGGTGACAGAGTGAGGCTCTGTTTAAAAAAAAAAAATAATAATAGGTTTCCCTTATTTCTCTGACCCTAGGTAAAATGTAAGTGAATTTTTTAAATACATCAAGCATAGAAATACATCTTAAGACAAAAATGAAAACATTTTTATATCCTTACTGAATAATGTGGAAAACTTTAACTCCTAATATAGAGTTCTAATTCTAAGATGGGGCTCTAAATTAAAGCATACTGCAAAAAATATAAGGAGTTGTTATTATATCTTCATAAGAACACAAGATAAAGGATCTGACTTTTTGTACTTAGTACAGTTTCCGAGCAGCTGCAGAAAAAGCCTGGCCAGGCCGTTGACTTCTGCCGTACTGATTGATGCCTCTTCTGCATCATCCTTCAGCACAATCTCAGTAGCCCACCCGGAGTACTACTCGGGAGTCATTGACATCTCGTTGAATGACCCTTCATCACCTCCAGCCCTCTCTTAAAACTTCCATTAGAAGCGGTCAACACTGCATCAGAGCCTGTTAGCAGCTCCCACCTGAAAGTCACCCAATTTTCATTTACTATCTGTAACTCATTTACCTTGCGTTCATCTGTGTACTCATATTGCAGCTTCCAATTCTTTTAGTGTCTTTTTTCTCCACCTGCTCAGAGAAATTCCTCTGATTGAAAAAAATTACATTGATCCCAAAGAAAGTTTAATTTACTTTAACTTTATCCTTTCAGGCTGATTTTCTTTCTGGCTGATGGGTAATAAAACAACATTCCCAACAGCAACAAAAAGCTCCTCTTTTTGTGACTGGTAAATTGAATACCATCCCAGAATATCTGTTTAACTTTAAAAAGTTAATAGAGATCTGTGTTATCTGAGATCTTTGGAGCAAATATCTTTTTTTCGAATAAACCTACATGTTTTATCCCTTACAATGTGATTACCATAAATTCAGAAGATGATACATAAATAATTATTTCAGAATATTAGTGCTTTCTTACTCTAGGACAAGCAGAGAAAGCTATCAGAGCATTCAAATAGTGACTGGTATATAGGTTATTATTGCAACCAATTTTTCTACTGATCTAAGATTCATTATTGAAGCACCTAGCTTAAAATGTTTACAAAATGAAAGAGCTGCCTTTCTGTATAAAAAACGATCTCGGCGGTTATGCCAGCAAAGATAAAATTTATGGTTACTTTCAATTGTACGGCTCTGAAGACTGCTCTCATAGTCAATTGCACTTTTCAACCAATGATATCCAAGTGCTTTACCAATAAGTGTTATTGAAACTGTTTCGCACAAGAGCAATACAAATTACCTATCGAAATCATGGAGCAAATTTCAAACCAGTTCATGAACTAAACACTCTCTATGTGCATGCGTGTGTGTGTTTGTTTGAATAAGTACAATAACATTACAGCATGTGGTTATTTGTTCATTTTAAAGGCCACACATATTATATAAGACCCTCATTTTTTTCAGATTAACATTTCATTAAAATAAGTATGTTTCTGTTTCAGGATATTGGTAGTGAAAATAAGTTGTGAAATCAGACTGAGTTCTCAAATATCTGTCTGAATGGAGAAAAGAAGATGCTCAGGTTGTCTAAATGGCTTACGTATTTATATTTTCCTTAAATACATTTAAATATGTTTTGATATGTATGAAAATATGATTTGATACTTGTGATAGTATTTGCATGGTGGAAAGGCATAATTAATCAAACTGACTTTTAAAAACATACTGTAAAGTCACTGTAAGAACAGTGGGACACTGGTCACCCTCTCCGTACACTCCTATAGCCCAGTTTTCCCCCCATCTTCATGTTAGACAGAAGGAATCATCCTTCAGACAAAAGAAAGACACTCAACCTCTTTTTTCTAAGCTTACTTATTTCCTGGTTTATAAATTCCCTGTAAATGAAATGGTTTTAACATATATTTGGTGGTAAGTTTATCTTCCATTCAAATCCTCCAGGCTAATAATTATAATTAAGGACCACTGTTCCAATTCAACTCCAGTTCACATCATGCAGCATTATTGCTGGTACAGTAACCTCCGTGTCTGCATCTTGGTGAGAAGCGACTGTCGTGTGTTGCTAGGCCCTGTATCCTGTTTAGTATAAAGTGGCACTTAGAGTTTGAAAATGGACAAAAGAACAAACAGAAAAAGGCACAAACAAGATTATATTTGCTCATCATGTCTATTTGGGGTCTATTTTCCACAATAACACCTCCCAGGATTACAAAATATTAGAAAAGGACTTTGGGGGGCCATCTCTCCTGCTTAATCCACATGTATTATAAAAAGGAACTTGGCACACCACTAATATGTACACTTTCTAAAAAAAAGAAAAAGTCAATCAAAATAGTAAAGTTATGACCAGTACAGATATTTTATATAGTGCAATGCTTAAGAAAAAGAGAAATTTACCTTTATCTGTATAGATATTGAGCATGTTTTGTTCATAATTTCATTGAGCTATAATACTTGCTTTTTCTTGTTCTTTATCTTCTGCATTAGAAGGAACAACTCTTCCCTCTACCCTTCTGCAGAGCTACTATCCGCAGACAACCCCAGAGTCACATCTCATAACACAACCCTCGGAACCGGTGGCCACCAAAACCTTCCTTTCATTGTGATTAGTTTCAAGACCTCTGGGACATGAATTCATCATGGCACTCTCTCGTCACTTCACCCACTACGCCTGTCTACAGCTCACATGAAGCAAAGACGGCTGCAGACTCGGACTAGAGCAAGAGCCTGAGATTAGCAACACAATTACGCTCGGGGTGGGCAAGGTACTGCGAGATGGGCAGAAGCGGCTACAGTCTGCTTTAGAAATATCCTTGTTGCTTTGGCCTTTTAAGGCTGCTACATAAGTGAGATTAGTAATATTAATCTGTTCTTCAGTGAGGAAAGATATTGTGTGTGGGAAATTAAATAGGACCATCCATTTTAGCATTGAAATGCTGAGCTAAAGCCCTCTTCTGCAGCCTCATCCTTTCTGGAAGGTGCGATACATGTGTCAGTGTTATAGGAAAGCATCCTTGCTCGCTCCCTTTGTTTGAATCGGGTTTTACAAACAACCGTAGTATCCATTTCTGAGGCTTACAAAAATCTGTGAACAAGCAAAGCAGCGAACCAGCCATTTTACTCTTCCTTCAAAATGCATGAAAATATCAGCTGCTTTTTTCATGCTCCCACATAAAACCCCAATGGATTGATAAACAGCAAATGAGGGTAACTAGTTAACCAATAAATGAAGGTGAGTTTTTTTGTTTTTTGTTTTTAAGTTCCAGTGAGTTAACTTGCAAAATGAAAAGATCACTAACCAGTTTTTAAATGAACTAGAAACATAATTTTGTCTTTCACAGATTCAGAGGCTTTGCGCTAACAAAGATTTTTTTCTCTGAACACTGTTTTTCACCCCTTAAAATGAATGGTAATGAGCAGTGGCTGAAGAACTCACAACTCACTTACTTTTGCGACAGAAGCCGAGCGCCATCTAGTCGTAACATGCCTCCATGACAACCCAAGCGCTGTAACTCAGGAATTCAAGAATTGAGATCTTTTCCTGGGTGGTTCTTTTTAGCAGCAGAGACCAATCTTGACCCATGCAAGGAAAACATTTGGAATATTCAAGTCGTAGCTGATGGAGACAGCCTACTAGTGCGATGATCCCAAGGAAAATCAGATTTCTAAATCACTGAATGTATTGTAATCCTGTGTAGCCACTTAGAAGTTATACTTCACTCTAATTCTCTGCTTTTTCCTTTGAAGGGTAGGTCATCGGGGGATGCAGAAGGGCAGAAACAAATACTCACTGAACTTACTTCCTGTGTGAGTGAATATTTACGGCCCTCCCATTTGAAGCTCTTTTTAACAAAGTCTTTAGTCTATTGTAGTTCTTAAATTATCAAAATATTAGAATTTAAATAATCAATCCAATAAAAAAAGAAAAGTCATAATGCAGTGTCAGTGGCAGGACTTACTGTCACTGGTACTACTTACTACACTTGCTGGTCAACTTGTTTTATTTAGTATTTTATTCTACTACCTGTTCTATATATAGTCAATTGTGAACTGAGTCCTGCTGTGTTTTTGCACACGTCAGCCCTTCAAACTGTTTCCTATAGTAAAATTCTGCTCTTCATCTCCACCAAGACAGCCATACAACTATCTCATTTATCCCATATTTCTCACATAGAAGTATAGCTACAAAAACAAACTGTGTGAATTCAAATGTGTTTGTTGGTCCATTCTTTATATAAGCAAAACAGAAAAATTCTAGGCATGTCAAAATATTAAGGATCTGAATCTAAGCAGATGAGTAACTCTTAAATAAGTACTAAATATGCAATTTGCTTTTCAGTTGTTTTTCCAAAGGAAACTTCTATAGGCCACACACACACACAAAAGATAAAGTTTTACATCTCAACAAGAAAATTCACTTTTTGCAGTGAATTTACCTTGCTATCATTCTAGAGATCAAGCCTACCATAATAAACGCAACCATAAATCCATGGTCAGTGATTCTGAACCTACTGGCTTCACTAGGAAGCATTTTCAACCCATAAATATAGGCTGATTGAAAAACCAAGGTCATGTCTCCATGATGATTTATAGAACTATTTAAGGAAACTGTCTAGGACTTAATCCAAATGAACAATTTCCACAAATGTGAACGTATCTTATACAGAAATATGTTAATACATAGATGGGCACAAGATAGGGTTTTTAAGCCTATCACGTGGACAAAAGGTAGTGGAGAGAAAAATAAATAATTAATTTAAAATGCCACTAGAAGTAAAGATTGAAGAAATGCAACAATAGCAATGGTTGAGGAGAAAGCCAGAGCCTATTTCCGGGAAGACACAATCATTCTGTGAGGGTTCACTCATCCTTGCCCTCCTCTGCTCTTGAATTCCATCTGATAGCAGCTCAATCATTATTTCTTCATGGAAGTCACCACAGACCTCCCTGGCTAGGTCAAATTGCCCTATTATATGCTTCATAGCACATGTATCTCAACTTTATGGCTTTTATCAAATGCAGTTTGATGTGATCATTTGATTAATTTATGTCTTTCATGTTGAACAGTAGGCTTCACTATTTGTATTGTGAGCTTTTAACAAATGACACACACAGTGTTTAGAATAAAGAGCGGTCTCAATGAATGCATGCACAATGCATGGATGCAGGAAGGAATCAGAAAAAAAAATAAAGACTTTGACAGTGATTCAAATAGTTTATCTCTTATTTTGGATTTGGGCCTTTATGTGTTCTATGCTGTGCTCTTTTCATATAAATGAAAAACTTAACAATAGCACATGGAGTTGAGCCAACTTCTCAAGGATGTAGGCTACCTGTTTGAAATTAATTAGATTCCTAAGGACGTCTTGTTAAAAATCTTAGGTCATTAAGTTGGTAGCATCCTAATGTTCTCGCAGATTGCATCTTGTCCCTTCCAATCTTCTCCCCTACTGTAGCATGTCAGATGTCTGACTCTGTAGTTCTTGCATGCTAACATTAGCAAAGATAATAACATTTCTAGTTTAAGTTAAATGCATTGTTAAAGTAAGATCAATACTCCAAAGAGATGAGTGATGTTGATATTTGCAGAAAATGTTGATTTCATAGTCCCAAAGCAGAAGCTGAAATAGTGTTAAGCAGTTGAGGATTAGTAATATTTTTTTAAAAGTTGAAAGAGAATAGGAGTAAAGGGGGAGGGGGAGAATGTGTTGATTAATAATTATTGCATAAAGCATTTTCCCAGAAATTCTTGTTTGTGAGTGAGTGTTTTTGTATCCTGATAAGGATGTAAAAGATATTTATTTCTTTGGGATATAGTCAAAAAAGTGTGAAGGCTACAGACCTGAGCAGGGGTCAGTAAATATTTTCTAGAAAACCAGATAATAACAATTTTTGGTTTCATGGATCATACAGGCTCTGTCTAAACAGCCCAAATTTGCTTCTTTAGAACAAAAGCAGCCCTAGACAATACATAAACAAGCAGATGCAGCTGTATTGTAATAAAACATTTTTTTTTTTTTTTTTTTTGCAAAAACAAGCAGCCAGTGAATTTGACCCACAGGGTAAAGAATTAAAAGAAGTGAGCCTTTATCACTTAGAATTTGCGCAGATGAGAAAAATTAATATCTTATTAGTAAGATAGCCAAAAAATGCTTTGTCAGTGGCAAAGTGATTCCTGCTTGAACAAACAGAGACAGGAGGAACAGGATATGACATTTTAACAGTGTTCTAACATGCTTTCTAACAGCCATCTTCAATTTTAGTTTTATTGACACAATGTTTCATACTAGCCGCCAAAAGATTTCTGAAATGATTTCCACTTTTGCAGATTAAAAGCCTTTTGTATGGCTGATTGCCAATTACTTTCCTTAATCTACTTTCTATGCTTTTTTGAAGGTTTAACACACCTTCTTTCTCTTTCAACTGATACTCATCAGTATTTCAGAACAGATGATGCTGCCTCAACTGAGGCCTCTCTCTTATCAGATTATCCTTATTTATCAGGTGGGATCAGCCTGGGCTACAGTATGTGGCTCATATGACTTGGTGGGGGGTGCTCAATACATGATGGAAAGAAAGAATATGAAAATAAATCCACAAACATGCAGTTTTGGCTTTTCTGCTCTGTTTTCCAGTTGAAACCTTGATTCAGTGAGAATCACTGAACCTTAATAGTTGAGAGCCCCAAATCTGCAGAAATTCAACTGGCTCAAGAGAATTACTTATAAGGCCAATAACCTGGAAAGATTCTCTGGCAAATTATAGTCAGACATCAAAGATAATATTTGACACTATTTCATGGATCTTTGAAGGGTCATATGAATATCTGTCAGTATCCGTTTTGTGAGGTTGATAATTATTAATAGATCTTAGCAAGGACCTCAGAAAGACAACAAAAGAAAAACAAGAAATAGTGCACTCTGGAAACCTTTTAGAAAACAACTGCTTTGAAAAAGTGTTCACGAAACGAATTAAGTTTATCTTATAAAGAATAAAAGGTTTTTGAAAACATAAATGTGACTTTCAGAGACTTTGGAGGGTTGATAAAGGATCTCAGTGTAATCTATTTCTTGTGTTTAAAAACCCAAAACTAAAGAACCTATTTTAAGTGTGAAGGAAAATTCTATACATTTCAAAACGGGTCTCCAGAAAGCCTATTTAGAAACTATTTAATCAGAACATTTTTAGGAAAAAAGTTAATTTCTACCAAATTAATCTTTACTGATTTCTTCTACTATGGAAAGAAAATTTATACTGGTTAACTTCTGCTAACTTAAATTCTGGTGAGAACAGAAATATCAGTTTGGCAAAAAAAAAAAAAAAAAAAAAAACCTTGAAATTATGCAGATATTTAACTAAACAAATTCAGCTTTTCCAACACCTAAAACAAATCTTTTCTATAATCAAACATTTCAGAACATTTATCCCAAAGCTCAATAGCTAGAAAGAAACTAGACCTCCAAGTCATGCTTAGGGTTGTGATTATAGACTTGGCTTCTAGAATGATTGTATATCAGCCAGCTACTTCCATGATGATGCTTTTCAACAATCTTAAAATCTCTGCAGACTACGAACAGCAAGTGCATATATCCCACTCATGTATCTGCAGATATTCTGGGAAGCTCTATTTCTATAGATTCATTTCAGGTCAGGCCCAAGGCTCTCTCAAATCAGGGGCCTGGCCAAAGGAATACAACTACCCGAGATTTGCTCTTCTCAAGGCGCAGGACAGGAGCACAGACTGCTGAGAAGAAATCATCAATGCGCCTCAGTCTCCTCGCAGGGCCCACACTTTTCTCTGTATTTCACTGGACAAGTAAGTCACATGGTCAAGGGTGTAGTCAATGGAGTGAGAAGGTGTGATCCATCTTCAAGGAAGCCTCAGCAGGAGCGTTGAATAATTACAAAGAATACCCTTTACCAGACTATTTTAATAGGTTTTTGTATAAACTCTGGAAGTGTACACCCGGTTTTTACGAAAGACTTTTGTGGCAAGACAATATGAAAACAATAGTGAGGAAGGCACCGACATGACAGATGGCCGTGGAAGCCGAGCGCAGACTTTGTATTTGATAATGACAACTCTAAGGAGCACAGAGAGCAGAGAGTTATTGCAGCATGTAATTCCTTCAGCCCAAACCAGCCTACAGAGAAAGGAGAAGAAATGTAATTTCCGTTTCACTGGGAAACTGTATGACAGATTTGTTTTTTAAGGAAGAGGAAAAAAACAAATGTTTTCAAGATGTAGAGCGTGCTGACAAACTAAGAGAGCCATTTGGGCCGTGAAAAGATGAGAAGTTCAATTTGGGACACATGGAATTTGAGGAGACGTCAAGTCTTTTTTTTCTGCAAACATTTGGAAAGACAAGGCTGAAGCACAGCTCAAGGCTGTGGATCTAAAGCTACAAATCAGAAGCCTAAATGTGATAACTAAAGCTGTGGCACAAAAGGATGTTATACAGGGAGGAAGTGAGATGGAGACACCTGTGTACAGAGGTCGGGGTACAGCCAGCCTTAGACGTGGAACCAAAGGAGTGTGGTAAAAATGAGAAAGGGAAGGAACCACACAAGTAAGTGGATCCTAGGAGAAGATATTTACACGGCATCCTAGGAAATAGGATCAAACAGACCAGTCCGTAGATGTTGGAGAATGTTTATCTAAATCTCACTGAGACTTCAGTTTCCACAAAAAAATGTACTTAATATCATCTACTAAGCAATGAGGTTTAGAGATAACATTTTCTTTCAACAAACATAGTACTTCTAGAGTGTGAAGGTGCAAAAACAAATCATATATAAAACCAGCACATTGTACCCCACAAATGCATTAGTGTACACAGCTATGATTTAATAAAAAAAAAAATATGACTTTGACCCTACCCCTAAGAGGCCTTTAGTATAAAAGGAAGTGCAGGCAAGTTAAATCATTATTAATAGGCAGTGTCCAGTTCCTTCTGGTGTGATACATGCTCCTTTTAGTTTTTTCCCCAATTTTTGCTTATTTTTTTATGTATAAGTTGACTCAAGTCTTCCCTTACTCAGTCTGAATTATCAACCTGTTAATTCTCTTTCAAGACACCTTATTCTCTTTCATAGCACCTACCTCTATTTATTTGTAGGTTTCTATACTGTCTGTTTTCCCTCTTAGCCAGTCAACCCTAAAGGTCATACCATTTTTTGATAAATGCCTCTCTCTCTCAGGATATAATGACGTCTCTTATTTCAGAGAAAATGAGTGCTATCCCATGCAAATCTGGTCAAGTCTCCACTTTGCTGGACTTTATTCATGTTTCTACTTTCTTTCTTCCTATGGAAGTGCTGTTCCTTCTAATCAATGTTAACTTCTCCCAGTTCTCACATGTATTATTTTGTCCCCAAAGGTGTTATAGAGTGTCTCTCTCTCTCTCTCTTTTTCTCTCTCTCCTTCCTCCCAAACATTTTAGTCTCTCTGGGTCATTCTCCAGAGATTGAAAACATTCCAGCATCCCTGGTCTTTGTCATCTTAAAATAATTTCTCCTCCTAACCTTCTTCTCTCCATATGTCCTTCCTTCAGTTCTTCCCACAGCTCTGTTCCTCTCCAGCACACTCGAGGTAACTGCGCCAGTGTCCTAGTATCCATCCTTTTCAATCCACTGCAGGGAGGCTCCATCCATGATAGTTTCATGAACTCGCTATGGTAAATATCACCAATGAGTTCTTGATTAAAACAAAAGTACAGTGATGCTCATTTACCTTCTTGACCTTACAGTAAGATTTGACGGTTAACAACCCCATTCTTAAAACCTTCTTTCACTTGGCTTCTGAAAAGCCACTCTCACCAGTTCTCCTTCAACAGTACCAACCATTTCTACTCCATTCTCTTTGTTGATTGATCTATTATTTGTTCTTTAATATTGGTGATTACCAGAATTTTGTTTCTTCATTTTTACTTTTTTTTTTAGCAGAGTCTCACTATTTCACTCTGGGTAGAGTGCTGTGGTGTCTTAGTTCACAGCAACCTCAAACTCTGGGGCTCAAGCAATTTCTCTTGCCTCAGCCTCCTGAGTAGCTGGAACAACAGTTGCCCATCACAATACCCAGCTAATTTCAGTAGAGGTCTCACTCTTGCTCAAGCTGGTCTTGAACTCCCGAGATCAGGAGTTCACTTGATGGTTGCAATATAAAGTATCCACTCATTGTGCAAAAATCCCTACCAAACTGATAAATCTGAACTTTATTACTATAACCTATATTTGATCTATTAACCAATATTCTCAATATCTCTTAGATATATCTCTCTTTTGTTTCCTTACAAATAATATATCCAAATTGAACTCATCAAAGATTCCTCAAATTTATTCTAATACATGCTCTATCTCAATAAATAGATAACAACGTACCCAGGAAGCAATGTAAAGACCTGAGGAAATACAGACTCTGACCCCCCCTCTCCATCTATACTTTTAAACCATTAGAAATCTAGTTGACTAAAGTTGTTTATTATCTCTTATATTTCACTATGCTAGACATGGGTTATTTTTCCTTGCCCAATCAAAATGTGAGGAGCACCCCATTAAATAACAAAGATAACCTACCTTAAAAGTGTTAGACATTCTCCTGACAAGCCATTGTGAAAAAAAATCAACAAGAAAATATCTTCAGTTGACAGATGGAATTGGATGCCAGCAGTGAATTTCACCAGATTAAGAATGTATGTAGTAAGTACCTTTGTAAATAAAGAAATTTGACAGTCACTGAAGTTGCATAAAATGAGGAAATTTGATTAGTATTTCAATCTTTATGTAAGAACTAAACACTATTAATGTCTACCCTCTGGTTAAGGGTTTTAAAATCTCATTCCAAATAAATTTTTCCCATTAGGATTGCATGTAAATAAAATTCATAAATGCTACTTTGTTCAGATTTAGAATGTGCAAGAATCATGGTCAAATACAAAGTTTAAACTAATGTATTCTCTCTGAAACTTTTTTAGAGTTTACAAGTAAGTGAATTCAATTCCTGCTTTTATTTTTCTAGTACATCTTATAGGGCATGCACCATCCTTGGATTATTTTGCAATCCATTTAAAACTTTCCCAGATAGCTATTGTTTTATTACTATTATCTCTAATAAAGATGAGGAAATTTAAGCTTAGAGAGAAAGACAGAGCTTCCTTGAACAAACTTAATATGAATCTCTAATAATTCTGTTTCAGTAACATTGCTC
Source organism: Loris lydekkerianus (assembly GCA_963574355.1). Lineage (NCBI taxonomy): Eukaryota > Metazoa > Chordata > Mammalia > Primates > Lorisidae > Loris > Loris lydekkerianus. Next base: position 75,197 of record CAUYPK010156760.1, read on the forward strand.
ACATCTATTCTGATATTTATCTAACTCATTTTATGTTGGCACTTCTATTTGAATATAATAAAATAGCATAGATTTTTAAACTATTTATACTTCTCGTTTTGATTAAAATAGACTAGCTTTTGTCTTCTTAATTTATACACTCTTGGTGCATTCTCGGTGCATTGTGTGGGCTGGGATTTTTCATTTCATACTTCATTTGTCTCCTTTTTGTCTTATTGTAAAAAATTAGTAAAATTTTATTATATGTATTACAATACTATTTAATTATTTGGTGCCCAGTACTCAAATTTCATATAATATAGACTCCAAGTAGACAGAGACTTTACTTCCTACAAGGTCCTCTAATGAAGATTCCGTCCTGATCCCAGAAGGTATTCATATTTGTATTTGCTTGGAGTGATTATATCAGATAAATAGATTGAGATCAATTGAGATAGATGAAAACATTCTAAAGCATTGTGATATTATCTGAATTAATTGAGATAATTTTATTATCCATTGTATTCAACTTTAACTCCAGTTGAACAATGATAAATTCACAGTTGATAGGATGATAAATTTATCTTACTTTTAAACAATGAGGCAAGCAAAAAAGTCACTATGATATTTTCTCACAAGTTAAATAAAAGCATGATAATTCCACATGCAACCTAATTTTTAAATCATCTTATTATCCATTTGGGTGAGACACCTCATTTTCCCAAACAGCACTTCCCTTTGTCCTCACCTCATTCTTTACTGTTAAGAAAGTAATTATTTCCTAAAACCTTTCCACTGGTTTTCTTCTTGATGGACAGAGACACTTGGAGGGGAATCACCATAAGCAAAGTTGCAGTGAGTAAAACAGTTTCTCTTGCAGATGTCAGAGTCAGAGAGATGGGGGAACTTGTTAGCACAGCAGTGACTACAAAGCACTCTTGGTGCATTCTCTGTGCATTGTATGGGTTGGGATTTTTCATTTCATACTTCATTTGCACCTGCTGAGTGGTATCACAGAATGGCAAGACTTTCCGCCCCCTCGTCCTTAGGAAGCAGCATATTATAGGCCGCAGTAGACCCATGCCATTCATCAAGTCCCCAGCCAAATCCTTGTGGTGGGTATGGAACTATCTTCCTTTTGTAGTTCTGCATAGGCAAAAAAATAAAATAGAACTATGGTTTTTTAATAAGAGTACAAAGCAAGATGTAGCCTGCAACTCAATCTCCTTATCTCTGTTATTAAATCTTCTCACCAAAGCTATAGTTTTCATCAAATATTCTTCTTTAGGAAAAACTTATGTCCTTTAAATGAAGAGTGCAATTAACAGATTCTCAAGGAGTGAGGAATGTGAATCACACTTTCAAAAGTTTAGGGATATCCATGTTTTGAGTTGTATCATTAATATATTAAATTTAAATACTCACTAAACATGTTGATATGATTTGAAAACATACATGCAATAATGTAAAAAAAAAAAAAAAAAAAACCTGATTATGTTTAGAAGCCCCACCTTTAACATAGAAAGTGCTTACATTTGCTAGTGGAAAAATGTGCCTGGACTACAAAACACTAATTTGTAACTTAGCCATTGTAGAAAACACGTAGCACATTTAAATTAAGTAATTCCTAAAAGAAAATTAAACAGAGAATTTGATTTATGAAACATCTTCCATGAGACCAAAAGACAAATTGGGCCCTTGAATGAAACCAATTAACTCATTGTTAAGATCTCTACGGAAATATATCTATATATCATATATATACTGGGTGTCCATAAAGTTTGTGTGGAATTTAAGATAGTTTAACCTAGTAAATTGCACATGAAAGTTATGGACATCACATATATGTTTGTATGTGTGTGTGTGTGTGTGTGTATATATATATATATATATATATATATATATATGTATATATACGTTAAGGAAAAAGAAAACCAAACAGCCTAAAATAATAAGGATCAACAAAAAGTACAAATGTCTTGTTCAAAGAATTCAATGTATTTCAAAGAATGTTAATACAATCAAGAACTCTGAGACCAACGTATAATGGGATTAAGTGTACAAAGAATGCGATTGGTGCTGACTGAGGCAATTGATTTGAACCTTTTGAACTGAGCCAATAGCCTGAGGATTATTCAAAGGGTGCCCTGGGTGTGTGGTTGTAGGAAGGTTTGATTTTCATTTTCTAATTGTTGCCTGTGGGGAGCAGGGTGACTTAATTGCTGTTATTTCTCCACAGCTGTAGAAGGCTATTGTGAATAAAACTGTTATAAACATCCATGCATAAGTTTTTGTGTGAACATAATTCTT
>CAUYPK010156761.1:0-18278 GCA_963574355.1 Loris lydekkerianus
GTGGGTGGATGGATGGATGGTTGGATGGATGGAAGGATCGATGGATGGATGGATGGACTGGTGGGTGAGAGGATGGATGGATGAGTTAGTAACTGAATTAATGGATGGGTGGGTGGATGGATGGATGGATGGATGGATGAACTGGTGGGTGAGAGGATGAATGGATGAGTTAGTGAACAAATTAATGAATGGGTGGGTGGGTGGGTGGGTGGGTGGATGGATGGATGGATGGATGAATGGATGGACTGGAGGGTGAGAGGATGGATGGATGAGTTAGTGCATGTATTAATGGATAGGTGGGTGGGTGGATGGATGGATGAGTTAGTGAATGAACTAATGGATGGGTGGATGTGTGGATGGATGGATGGGTACATGGATGGTTGGATGGACTGGTGGGTGAGTGGGTGAATGGATAGATAGATGGGTGGGTGAATGGATGGATGAATGAAGGAGTAGATGGACTGGTGGGTGAGTGGACAGGTGGGTGGATGAGTAGCTAGATGACCTAATGGATGGATGAGTGGATGGATGGGTGAGTGGTTATTGGAATAAAGGAATGAACAAATAGCTGGAACATGGAAACTCCGAGGAGGTGGACAGGCCTCTGCGACTGGTCTGAGACAGGATCCCAGTCAAGGATTCAAGGGACTCCTCTTCTATATCCCCCTGACTGCCCCCGATACAGAATATCCTCCTCCCTGCCACACCCCACTCGTAGTCCACAAGGCCACAACGGGAGGGCTCTGCGCCACCCACAGTTGCAGCTGCCAACCTGCAAGTCCAGCAGTCCCAACACTCAGTGACAGAACGTGTCACCAGGAGCGGACCACATGAGGGCCACACGCTTGACAGATAGAGTAACCTCAGTGTCTCCATCTATAAAAGAGACATCTCAAGGGCTAAATGAAGATGAGGAAAAGAGTCTGCACATCCTTTGATAAACATTATCCCAGTAACCATGGGTGTGAATGTTCAATGAAAGATTCTTGGGAAAACAAATGCAGGTGGGGAAAACAATCAGGAAGCCTAGTGAAACCAAAGTTCAACGATTCTTGACAACCTGGCAACACATAAAGGCCTAACACCTAATCAGACTACTCAGGTAAGCCTGGGAACATGAGCTATTTATTTCCAGGCTCCTGGGAACACCACATTGGACATCAAGCCCTCAGACCTCAGCCTGGGAAGCATAACCTAGGGCAGGATGTGTGTTTGGAACCATCACTCAGGAATCAGGAATGAAGGAGGGACGGGCAGGGCTCACCCTGGTACGTGTTTCGCCAGGGAGCTGCGTAATTGATTTACTACAATTTATGTCCTCAGCAATTTTACCTATTTTCTCTTCTGAGTTAAAAGAAAATATATTCATCTGAGATAAATCTGAGGTCCTTGGGCCACCCCCCAAATGACCAAGTTGTCCGGGAATAAGCCAGTTTATGACTCTTGAATCGACCTGGGAACACTGCCAGAGGTGGGGATATAGAATTTTTTTTTTTTTTTTTGGGGGGGGAGCAGAAATTGAGAAAGAAGAAATGGAGAAATCATTGAAAATTATTTGGGGAATTTAACCAACAGGACTTGCAAACGGATCAGACAGGAAAGGAAGGAGCTGGCCTGAGTCATATGGGGGGAGGGGGGAGCTTCAGTTTGAAAGTTCTGGCAAATAAACAGTAAATGGTCATATTATAAAAGATAGAATTAAAGACGGGGATGTGGGCTAAAGGGAACATAAAAAGCTTCAGACATGGAGCATTCAGGAGACCCTGGACACAGCCAGAGAGACCTGATCCACCAGCAATTTCCTACCTGGAGAGAGATTTACTGGTAGGGAGTCAGGCTTTCAGGAAGTGGGCAGGGAAGCTTTCTCAACCTCTATCCCTGCAAATCGCACCCCAGCTGAGGCTAATCTTCCTCTCTGCCATTCCCCAGCCCAGTTTCTCCAGCATCTTCTCTTGCCAAAAAGCAGAGGCTGGCTTGGCGCCCATAGGTCAGTGAGTAGGGCGCCAGCCACATACACTGAAGCTGATGGGTTCGAGCCCAGCCTGCTAAACAGTGACTACTGCAACCAAAAGTAGCTGGGCATTGTGGCAGGCAGTCCCAGCTACTCAGAGGGCTGAGGCAAGAGAATCACTGAAGGCCAAGAGTTTGAGGTGGCTGTGAGCTGTGATGCCATAGCACTCTACCCAGGGTGACAGTGAGAGTCTGTCTCAAAGAAAAAAAATAAAGCAGGGCGGCACCTGTGGCTGAGTGAGTAGGGGGCCAGCCCCATATACTGAGGGTGGTGGATTCAAAACCGGCCCTGGCCAAAACTGCAGCAACAACAACAAAAATAGCTGGGCGTTGTGGCTACCTGGGAGGCTGAGGCAAGAGAATCACCTAAGGCCAAGAGGTTGAGGTTTCTGTAAGCTGTTATGACACAGGACTCTAGTGAGGGCGACAAAGTGAGACTCTGTTGCTAAAAAAAGAAAAAGAAAAAACAGAAAGCAGAGGCTGAGCCCCACCAGCCAGCCATGTGTGTTCAGCATGGTCCTTGCCACTTGCAGTTTGAGAGAGATCCCACAAGGAACATCTCCAAGGGACACCAGGGAACAGAGGTTGTCGGGCTCTGCTGGCCTCAGGGGTTTAGGCCTGAATGCAGGTGCTTCTGTCATCTCTGCCCTTGTGGGTCCCCGAGGAGACAGCTGCTCGTCCCCCAAGCACTCAGACCCAAAGGCTTCCCAGTCCAATTCCCCTGCACTAAATCGCCAACAATCCCCCCCACTCTGTGAGTCTCTTCATTGGGTATGGTGTGCATTTGGTGCTGAATATGTGAAAAAGAGCCCAGGCTTAATTTATGTTTGCAGGCACACCTAAGTTTCCCCACGGAAGATAGCTGACAATAACAGAAAGAGAAGCTTCCTGGTAATATTTGGATTCTGAGAGTATTTATAAAACCTGCATGCCTCCAAGTCCATCTACCCTAAAGACAATCCAATCTGTTTATTCTTCGCCTGTGGGTTACAAAGGTCCACCCTGTTCCTGTGGAAATGTATGAGTCTTCCCCTCCGAGTCCCCTCTGAGAGGGTGTAATTAGACAACGATTGTCAGGAACAGATAACACGGGGCTGCATTTTCTGGATGTGAGTCACGCCTTCCACTCCCTGGGACATAACAGCTTTCCTCTGGCCATTCACTCCCTCCTCAAGAAGGACTGTTAACTGATTATTACAATGATGATTTTTGACCAGCCCTGTTGGACCAGTAACTTTTCTCTGTGACGAGCCCCAGAGGTTGTATCACTTTTAAGTGGTAGATGTCATTCCAAGTCAGAAAAGCAATGTGCTTAAAAGGAGGTTAGTCTGAAAGTCCCACCCCACTGCTGTGCACAGTAGCAAACACATTTTGTTTTGTTTTTCAGGGTCTTACTTTTTTTTTTTTTTTTTTTTTTGGTGTTTATGGCCGGGGCTGGGTTTGAACCTGCCACCTCTGGCACATGGGGCCAGCACCCTACTCCTTTGAGGCACAGGTGCCACCCTCACTCATCTTTTTTTTTTTTTTTTTTAATATTTCAGATTGATATGAGGGTATAAATATTTAGGTTATATCATTTGTGTTTCTAAGGTAAATTCAAGTTGTAGCTGAGCCCTTCACCCAGAGGGCGTGAACACCCTGACCTTGTGCACGTCCATTGAGATCTCACCAATCGCCCTCCTGCGTTCCCTGTCCCTTCCACTAGACTACTTGTGTTTTGTTTTGTTTTGTTTTGTTTCACATGGGTGTGTAATTGTTTATACATTAGTTTCACATTAGTATTGAGTACATTGGATAACTTTTTCCCCCCACTCTTGTGATACTTTACTAAGAAGAATGTGTTTCAACTTCATCCAGGTAAACATAAAAGATGTAAAGTCTCCATCTTACGGCTGAATGGTACTGCACGCTGTACATATAAACAAATAAAAAATAAATAAATCAGACATGACCAAGCTGAAAAGCTTCTGCACAGGCCCAGGTACCAGAACAAACACATTTGCTACCATGGTGCAGTCCCGAGGGGACAGAAGGAAAGGTCAGGGCACAAACGCTTACTGAGCAGGTCTGAGGGCACACAGGGGGCTCTTTCTGTTCCCCTTGGTTGCTTTTTCTTCACTTCAAAGCTGCAGGCTACACACTAAATTAACAGCCCCCTGGAGAAACACTGGTTTGACTCTAACTCAGAGGCGGGGAGCGAGAGAAAAAAAGTGAGGAAAAGGAAATTTCTAGTTTCTGCTTCAGGTGAAATGTTCACAGTGCGACTCAAGAGACCAGAATATTTTATACCAGCAGCACTGAATCACCCTAAGCCAGGGCCCATGTGCTATCTCCCTAAACTGGCAGAGAGGCGGGGCCACGAAACCCTAAACAGGAAATTCAAGAAGAGAAAGTCCTTCTGGTCCCTGGAGACTTGAGAAGATACTAGCCGTTACATAAATATAAACAGAAATCTGGTTAGTTACTGGCTTGCCACCAAAGCTTAGGCACAAACCCCAAACACCCTCGAGTCCTGTACAGCCTGCAGACACGCCGGGGGCACCACCTCCGCCACCCAGCAACCTTACCCCTGCCACCTCTGCCACCCAGCAAGGGTTATGCACGGGAAGGCAGCTCTGGCCCTCAGCCTGGAGATGGTACCCTGAGACTTCGCATTAGCAGGATCCACTAACTGGCCTTTGTCTGGTATGCATTTACCTCTTTATTCCCCCAAGTTTCCGCTGTTGGAGACTCAGGCACAAAAAAATGCACCAGTCAGTGGAAAAAGTTAAGTTTTCCTGGCAGGAGTGTGCTGGGAGCCACGCATTATATGTTTCTAATCATTTTTTTTTTTTTTTTTTTTTTTGAGACAAGAGTCTCAAGCCGTTGTCCTGGATAGAATATCGTGGCGTCATCATAGCTCACAGCAACCTCAAAATTTTGGGTTCACACAATCCTCTTGCCTCAGCTTTCCTATTTTCAGCAGAGACAGGATGTCAATCTTGCTCAGGCTGGTCTCGAACTCGTGAACTCAAGCAATCCACTCGCCTCAGCCTCCCAGAGTGCCGGGAGTACAGGTGTGAGCCATCGCGCCCGGCCTTCTTATCACCTTTGACGAGGTGGTGTAGTCACTGTGAGCCAAGTTCATGCTCTCGAGTTGAAAAAAATGATGCACAGGAAGTTATCATTGAAATTAAACAGCTGAGGACACATCCAAGGAATCTTTTGGGGATTTGATCCCTTCATGATAGATGAAGGTGTAGTGATGGCAATTAGCGGGTGACACAATATTAGAATGGTGCTGATCAGAGGAAATAGTATCGTCATGTTAGATGCCTTGGAACAAATATAAATAATGAGGGGGTCAGCAGAGAAGTCCATGTCCCTTTGTCAATGAGCCTGTTACATTATGACGTCAAAATTGGGCCATGCACGTTCTCATATTCAACTATTTATTTATTTATTTTATGGTTGCAGTTTGGGCCAGGGCCGGGTTTGAACCCGCCACCCTCGGTATATGGGGCCGGTGCCTTACCAACTGAGCCACAGGTGCCACCCCTATTCAACCTTTTATTAAATAAACTTTACTAACAGTGAAAAAAAAAAAGTTGAGTTTTCCTTTGCCTCGTCTATTCTTTACAAAAAAAAAAAAATATGATTGTTCTTTGCTAAGGAAGCTGGGATTGCGAAGCAACAACCCTGGGAGGTTACGTTGTAGGCATCTTACGCACAGAGAAAAAATACACATTAATATACATACCTTCTCCTTTCTTTTGTTCATGTGAGTTTGGGTTCCCTCCAACTAACAACTTAGGAAAGTTGAGAAAAAAATATATATTTTTTCCTCCTCTGCACTCTCAAGACACAACAGCCTTATTTCTTGGGGATCCGTAAATCCCCAAAACATGTGAGTCTTTTCCCCTAAAATGGGCAAGAGGGATTGGAAAAAGTCTCAGCAGAATACAGAAGTTCGAGCTTCAGGTAGGGGGTGGCAGGAAAGACATCTTCCTTGTAAAAAATTTCTCAGTTGGGGGAAAAAAAAACAAACTCCCAGATAGTTTCCCGTTAATCTCGCCACCATCCCTAATTGTAAAACAGGCCAATGCATTCCATTAGCCGCATTCTTTTCTAAATTACAGGGAGCAAGCAGGGATATAAATATATATAGTTCGGGGGAAGAAAAGTGCTTTCCAAACAATCATGTACTTAAAAAAAAAAAAAAAAAATCCCCAAAGCACAAAGCTCCATTAAGAAAGAAAGAGAGGAAGAATGAAAATGGGAAGTTAAAAGAAATACCATTAACTCTTCTCAAAGCCAAAAAGTGCTGGTGATAAAGGAAAGGAAACAGTGAACAATGGAACCCACTTTCCCCCAGACATTCTATAGACACCCGCAGGAGGGCTGGGATGAGAGGAAAACTATCAACAGTCTGAAAACATTCCAGCCTTCTCTTGCTCCCTCGGGGTAAGGAAATCGCAGAAAGACCTTGTATCGTTCAACAGACGTCACTTTGTGGAGGTGTTTGAGGTTTTAAGTGTACAGCGGTGGAGTCAGCATTCTAAATCCACTTCCCAGAAAGCCGTGGATCTGGGTTACTCTGTGCAGGCAGAGACGGGAGTCTCCTCCCAGCAGGAAGAAGGGCCCTGAATCATGCACCACTTACAAACACCAACACGGGATTTTCCCCACTTAACCCCACTGGCATTTGAAACCAGATTACTCCCTGCAGGTCTGGGGTCTTCTGTGCCCCATCAGGGGGACAAGCAGCAGCCTACGACTCTGCCAACCAGATGCTGCCCCTACCTCCCTCCAACCCTCACTACCTCCCACCAGCACCCATGGAGATTTCTGCAGATAGCAGGGAACACAGGACCTGGGGGCCTCAAAACTCTGAAATCAGACCCGGGCTTTTGCTGCTAGAGCAGACGCCAAACCAGACACATGCACAGTCTATAAGAAAGTGTGTCTGGGGCTCCACCAACCTGCAAGGAGACTTCCCTGATAAAGTCCCACTTGTGCCTTTGGGACAGGCTGTCCCTGCCTCCATTCCCAGCAGGCTCAGACTGCATGGAAAGTGAGTGGGGAGGGTTTCTCAAGGGGAGCACTGTGTCCTGTTTCTTCTATTGCAGGGACAAGCTGGCCCCTCCTTTGCCTCACTGTCCTGGCTTCTGGGCACCTTCGCGTACCCACAGGAGGTACCAGCTTGCTGAAAGCATCAATGACCTTGGGAATCCTTACACAAGGTCAGTGTCAAAATCACACAGTGCCAGGCAGGCTAACTAACTCTGCTGTGGGGGTTAAAAATTGTAACATGGGGCTCGGCTCCCAGTAGCTCAGTAGTTAGGGTGCCAGCCACATACGCAGAGGCTGGTGGGTTCAAACCTGGCCTGGGCAAGCTATACAACAACGACAACTGCAACAAAAAAATAGCCGAGTGCTGTGGCAGGTGCCTGTAGTCCCATCTACTTGGGAGGCTGAGGCAAGAGAATCACTTAAGCCCAAGTTTGAGGTTGAGTTTGAGGTTGCTGTGAGCTGTAACACTATAGTACTCTACAGAGGGCGACATAAAAAAACAACCAAAACTGTGAAGTGCTCAGTTCAGTGGTTAGGGCGCCGGCCACATACACTGAGGCTGATGGGTTGGAGCCTGGCCTGGGCTTGCTGAACAACAACAACAACAAAAAAAAAATAGCCTGGCACTGTGGTGGTAGCCTGCAGTCCCAGCTACTCTGGAGGTTGTGGCAAAAGAATCTCTTAAGCCCAAGAGTTGGAGGTTGCTGTGGGCTGTGAAGCCACAGCATTGCACCCTAGAGTGAAACTCTGTGAAGAAAGAAAGAAAGAAAGAAAGAAAGAAAGAAAGAAAGAAAGAAAGAAAGAAAGAAAGAAAGAAAGAAAGAAAGAAAGAAAGAAAGAAAGATTGTGAAGTGACTTGTTTAGAGCTGCCCAAGTCACCCTCCCCAATGAAGTAGAATTCCAGGCCTACCAGTAAAGCTGTTCTGTTGCAGTAATTTTCAACACTCAGCCAAGAAACGCAGCTCCCCAAAGTCTACAGAAGAACCTGTGTCCATGGCAATAGCAGGCAAGGAAGAATAGTGCCCATTTACAAAGGCAGGAAAGGGAAACCCCATATGGAACCTCCCTGGCCAGCTATAAATCCTTCCAACTTTTGTTCCACGGAACAGGCTTCTTTCCCTATGCAAAGCACTGTTTCTGGGATACCAAGGCCACATTTTTTAAAGTGTGCAAATACTCCCTGAAAATATAGGGCCGCTCTCCTTAACCTAAGCTCTGGGCTGAGCCAGAGGTTACCAAGAACAGGAAATGTGCCCGCCCACCTCTCATTCCTAAAATATGTCCAGCCCTGATAAAGGCCAGTCCTGGGACCATCCCGCCTGCAAAAACGTAAAAGTCTGGCCATATTAAGGCGCAAAAAATGCCCCAGTCAGTGGAAATGTAAAAGTTGGAATGTACCACACGCGCTAAGGACGGTTGTTTGGTTTTCGCTTTTTCTTTTCGTTTTAAAAGGAGACTGAAAAACAGAGTTGTAGTTAGGACCAGAAATAGTCCCAGGCATGTTATCCCGGGGGTGACGGCGGATTTTCCCTGTGTCTTCCCAATTTACCTGCCGTAGCACATCAACAATCCGGTTAAGAACACAACTCTTTGTGCTGGAGGGACTGGTGCGCCGCGCGCGCGCCGGCCTATCAGTGGCATGCACGCGCCGAGTATTTTTTAAAGTTTTCGGAGCTCCAAGTTTGTTTTTTCTAACTTCTTCTCCCCCACCCGCTCCGTGCCCAGTCTCAGCGATTCCAAACTTAGGCCCGGAACGCAGGGCGCGGCTCCCGGGAGGCGGCCCGCGCGCGGGCAACAAAGCCCCAGGCCGTGTACCCCTGGGGGGCCGAGGGAAGATATCGGGGTGGGGGCGAGGGGGCAGCTGCGAGGGGCCGAGAGCCCTAACCAAGTCCCAGAGGTAGGCGGGGATCGGAGGCCCCCTCCCCTCCGGGTCCATCCAACTTTAAAAGTTTGCGACACTGACAAGCGACCTGGGCTGACAGTTGGCCTCTGGAATGGGCCCAACCCGGCCTCAGCAGGACAGCTGGAAAAGACAGGGCCGCCTCCCCAGGGCGCTGGCCGCCAGCAGGCACAGCGCGCCCCTCCGGGCGGGCAGGGAGAGGGGAGAGGAGTCCCTTGTCGCCCGCGTGCCATTCTCCTCCGTGGCGGAGCATGCCCCGCGGTCCCGGACGCGGACTCCCAGACCCTGCCGTTTCCCAACCCCGTATCCGCTCACCCGCGGCGGCCACCAGAGCGGCGAGCAGGCCGAGGAGCAGCAGCCGAAGGGCGGTCCGGCGCGCCATGCTGCGCGCAGGGCGGAGGAGTGACAGTCCCCGCGGCGCTGAAAGCTGAAAGCAAAGGCCGCAGCGGAACAACCCCCCACCTGGGCGGGGAGGAGCAGGCGGAGGAACTGGGCTGCAGGGGTGCGGCTCGGCTGCCCAGCGGCCCCGCCCCTGCTGCGCCCGCCCCGCCCGGCCTCCGCCAGCTCCAGAACCGCTCCCGGCGCAGGGGCGCAGGGGCGCAGGGGCGCAGGGGCGCAGGTCCCCTCCGCGGGTGGTGCACGCTGTGAGCAGGAGAAGCCCCCCCTTCTCTTTTCAGAAAACTCTAGTCCGCCTACTTCCCCGTACTCGCCACTAACGGTGACCTAAGGAGGAGCCAAGGAAAGCAAAGTGAACCCCAACATTCTCAGGAAATTGTGCGCCCCTCTCTACACACCTCTCTAAATGGGCCCCTACTTGTACCGAAGCGAAACCCGCTCCCCTTCTCGGAAAGCTGTGGGTCTCCTTCTTCACCTGTCACTAGAACCTCTCTCCACCTCTAAGCGAGCACCAAAGGAAACTCTTCTCCCCTCTCGGAAAAGTGGGGGCCCTCCCTGCTGTAAGGGGGGCTGTCAGTGCGATCCTGAGGTGGAACGAAATGGAATTCCCTCTCCGCTCAGAAAAGCGCGCTCCCAGCCTTACGACCAGCACTGCGCCCCAAGTCCGTTCTGGGGAAACAGAACTGGGGGTGTTCAACGGGAGGGTCCGGGCGCGCTCTTTGAAGTCCAGAGCGGATGACCCCTCTGCATTCTGCCTTCTGGCAACTCTTCCCCGCCATCTCCAGGGCCGCCAGGGTGTGGGCAAGTGGGGACTGGGGTTCACAGTGGGGGCACAGGGACCAGGCTTCCTACCCTTATCCAGAGCGCCAGGGCCCTGGTCCTGGTTGGGGCCGCCAATTCAACCCAAGGCCACAGCTGCAGCGCAGATGTCCTTTGCCCCACACTAACAATATCTTTTGTATTAACATGTTGGCCCCAAAGTCTAACCATCTTCCTTGGGGCGGTGGAACAACATCACAGGCTGAAAAATATCCCTGGGTATTTCTGCATTCCACGCCCTTTACCCTGTCTATTAGCCAATCACAACACCTGCCAATACCTGTATTCCTTTTCCCTGGCCCTCCACCCCTCCCAGGCCACCTGCCGCACTGGGCAGACTCATGCCACCTCTAGAGGTTGAACTTGCACTCCAGTGCCGGCCCTGCACACCCAGATGCAGGCAAAGGGTGTTTTTTTTTTAATCTTGTCCTGCAAAGTCCAGCAACACTTATTGCAAGGATATTGCAACTATTTTCCATGGAAACATTTCTTTGGAAGCATTACTCCTTGAGCTTAACCTGGGTTGTCCGGTTGGCCGGAACCCCCTCTGATTTTCTCCCTATGCACACTTTGTTTATCCCTTGACTGCACTCTTGGGCTGGAGCTAAAACAAGTGGGAATCCTAGATTAGGGCCTCAGGGGGGTTTTCTTGTGGAGCAAGGGGCTGCTGGAGCCACTGCAGCCATTCTGACACCATGAGGTAAGTCAGCCTCAGGATGAACCAGAGAGTTGGAAAAAAGCAGGGGCTTCGTGCCAGTTCAAACTCAAACTCAGAATTTCTCAGTCCATTTCCATTACCTCCAAAAGAAAAGGCCCTATCTGGCTCAACTCCAGCCTCTGACGTTTGATCTGCACTGCACCTGATTCTTCCTTACTCCTAGTAGCTGTAATATTCTAGAAGAGTCTGCAGTCTGGATGTGTTTCCTTGCAGAGGGCATTGCATCAGCTGTAATAAGTAAGCATCCGGATGCCAGAGGCATTTGGAAGACTCCCATTTCTAATTCATTTTAGATCCCTCTGGCTTTTTTTTTTTTTTTTAATATAACTTTCCCTTGGCTCAAAATACTAATTTCCATAATATTTTGCAGACACTTCAAAACTAGGCTTCAAGGAGCTTTCACTTCCAGAACAGAAAATTTAATTGAGAAGGTCTCCTGGGCTGTATCCAAATGGAAGTGTACTTCACAGGCTGTAGATGAGGCCGAGGAAGAGACAGCAAACTCACTGTCCAGCAGCAAAACTCACTGTCCAGCGGGCAGGTGCTTTGCCAGTAGGACCTCAGAAAATGACCAAAGTTTTGCCACTTTCGATGGACTGTACTGGTAATTTTATTTCAGCTGAACCCCTGGTAGCCTGCAGTCTGTACCTGGGACCCTTGCTCTCTCTTCTTTTTTTAAGGATTAATTTGTCTGGCTTTGGATGATTCATACCAAGCTCTGCAAAGCAGTTATATGAGGCCTGAGATCCAGGTGTCTCAGGCTGGTCCCTCCTGAGGCCTCTCTCCTTGGCGTGTAGATGCTGTCTCCTCCCTGTGTCCTCACGAAGTTGTCCCTCTGTGCCTGTCTCCCCATCTCTTCTTATGAGGACACCAGTCCTGATGGGTCAGGGCCCACCCTGGTGACCTCATATTACCTTAATCATCTCTGCAAAGACCCATCTTCAAATACAGCCATAGTCTGAGGTCCTAGGAGCCGGGGCTTCAATATATGAATTTGGAAGGGACACAGTTCAGCCAATAATGCACCGAGGCAGGGACCCCACAAGACATAGGTCTTACACTTGCAGCTGGAGATGTAACCTATCTCCACAAGACATGCTAAGTTTGAGATGTGCAGGCACCCCGCGGTGCAGGTGCTAACTTAACTGGCAGGCAGGTCACAAACTTGCCCCCAATTGCTCATGCACACCCGTAAAACACACTGTTAGGTTGCCTTTCATTTAAGAAGAGTCTCTCACCAGCCAGTTACATGATTCCTATTAAGGTTTGAGCAAGAATGGAGTCTCAAATCAGTATTGACAGAACAAGGAATACAAATTTTGATTTTTTTTTTTTTAATTGCCACAACTACAACAGGGAGTCTACCTAACAAATGCAAACATTGTAACCTCATTGATTGCACCCTCACAATAATCTGAAATTAAAAAGAAAATCCCTCCCACCTGCCCTCACCACATCTGGCCTTGATTTAGAGCAGATGTGTTTCAATTCTTTTTTAATCTCACACCGCAGTTGAACCCATAATTAAACTTCCATGGCACACTTAAATTTTGTTGATCAAAAACAACAACAACAAAAAAGAATATATTTACTAAGCTTTGAAATTCTTTCAAAAATAATTTAATTAATGGTCTTTAAAATTTTTGGCGTTACACCTGAGATCTTCTCCCAGTTGAAAATCACTGGCTTTGGCAGAGCCCGTAGCTCAGTGTGTAGGGTGCCGGCCACATATACCGAGGGTGGTGGGTTCGAACCTGGCCTGGGCCAGCAACCATGACAACTGCAACAAAAAATAGCCGAGCATTGTGGTGGGCGCCTGTTACAGCTACTTGGGAGGCTGAGGCAAGAGAATCGCTTATGCCTGAGAGTTTGAGGTTGCTGTGAGCTGTGATATTACAACACTCTACAGAGGGTGACATAATGAAACTCTCTCTTAAAAAAAAAAAAAAAAACCAAGAAAGAAAATCACTGGTTTAGAGGAACTAAGATGCATTAGAAGACCAAAAAGCCTGGAGAAACAAAGAAATGGCAGAATATCATCAAAGTTCATATTTTCAACCCATATGGGTTCAAACCCAGCCCCAGCCAGAAACTGCAAAAAACAAAACAAACCAACAAAAACTAGTAGAAGGTAAGAAAGGTCTCAAATCGTGGGCATTGCTCAAAGAGGAGGTCAGGTGGGCACCCCTCAAGGAATTGATTACAGAAAAACCTCTCTATATCAACAGCGCTGTCTAAATAGATCAATAAATACCTTAAAGAGTCAAATGCCCTCATGCAGAATAATCCCAAATAATTTATGTCAGTCCTCTAGCCCTCAAGGACAAGGAATACAATACCCCCTTTCTTTCCAAAGACTGTAACATTAAAAAAAGGGGGGGGAGGGAACAGTAACTTCATTATGGCAAAATCAGGCAAACGTCACTCAGGGCAGAGTGTGGTGGGTGGATGGGGGTGTGTGTAGCTGTATGTTTTTAGCCCCCCCCCCCAGTCACCCCAAATCGCGGCCAGCAGACTTCCTGATGATGTCTAGACTATTCTTGGGTAGGCATACTCAACATCAAGAAGTTTTCAGTTTAATATGTACACATATCTGCAGTCCACAGTTACCCAGAGTCGGCTCGACACTGGTGCCCTTTCCACCTCGAGCGTCTGGACTGACCAGCGTCAGATGTTTGGGCCAGCTGCAAAGCCCACCTGTGTTTTCCTCCTGTGTGTCCCACCACCTGCTCCGATCCTCCACCTCCTACCTACTTTTGTCTCCCCAAGCTCCCTGGGGAATCCCCTTTTCAGCGTTTCCTTAGCAAGCACACTCATTCAACAAAGCTTTCTGAGTATCCACTCTGGGAGGCGACAGTGAAATCACAGCCTTTGAGAGCAGCAAGGGTTTATTTTTTAATGGCCCTGGGTTTATTGTGCTTGTTTTTCTTTGAGTCTCCCAAGAAGCCTCCGTCTTTGTTTATACCTCAGCAGCTGGACGACAGCCCAACACAGAGACAGCCCTCTAGCTGGCTAATTACGCGAATGAATATATGCAAAAGCAAAACAAAAATTAGCCCCCTAGAAAAGGCTAAGCATCCAGACAATGAAGCTTATCTGTCTCTTTGCTATGTTACAATACACGCCCACACCCCCCACACACACCTACATACAGAGGGTGCCAAAAGAAATGTATTTCTTTAAGAAAGAAATGTCACACACACACACACACACCTCTATGTACACAGGGTGCCAAAAAAAAAAAAAAGGTATCCACGTTTTAAGGAAAAAACTGTATTAAAATTGTAATTTTCAGTACATACCAGTAACATTTGTTATCATGTATACTGTATCTTCTATCTGTTGTAATTGCAAAAATCAAATGTGATTCAAGTATTATAAGTTTTTTTTTGTTTGTTTGTTTTGTTTTGTTTTTTCTTTTTTGCAGTTTTTGGCCGGGGCCAGGTTTGAACCTGCCACCCCTGGCATATGGGGCTGGCGCCCTTCTCCTTGAGCCACAGGCACCGCCAAAGTATTATAGTTTTAGTACAGTATTTTCATCACTTAAATTGTGTATACTTTTTTTGGCACCTTCTAAACATACAGTGTATGGGTTGGTATGTACCATTCATGGAGTTTCGTCCACCCTAAAAATTCCTACGTGGAAACCCCGACCATCTTTACAATAAGGTGATAATTAAAGTGTAATGAGGACATAAGGTAAAACAGTAATTCAAAAGGGTTTGTGTACAGATGCCACACAAACCCTTTTGAATTGATGTCTCTCTCCCTCTCTCTCTCTCTCATATGAAGACTCATAAAGCCAGAAAGGGAGCTGTCAACAGGAGACTTCCCAGCCTCCAGCACTCAGGGAAAATAAATCTCCATCGTGTAAGCCACCAGTCTCTGTTGCTTTCTTCTGGAAGCCCAACCAACACTAAGACGGTATTTATGCACTCATCCTTTCCACCATCCATCCATCCATCTCTCTCCCATGCACCTGTGAGACTACAGCTTGCCCATCTTGTGTCCCTTCTTCTTTATTTTGTAGTAAGGGACCTTGATTTTATAGATGTCAGCAATGTCCCAACTATATGCTCAGCATCCCTAAGTAGTTAGGTATAACCAGAAAACTAAGTTGTGGTTCATAAAATAAATACAAGCATATGATATCAGGTAAAACTTATGAGAAGTTCCTTAGAAAAGGAGACAGAAGCCTGTTTTAATCCTTTTCTGCTTTATCTTTTACCTGCTTGGGAGAGCGATGTGATGTGTGGGGCCACAGCAGCTAGTCGAGGGCATGAGGTCACCTAGAGGATAGAAGTCATACTCTAACAGTGGCAGAACATGTAAGGCAAAGGAGCCCAGGTGACCGGTGACAGCACAGAGGGCTGAACCAGTCTCAGATGGGTCCTCCTCATTTCCTTTATGGGACACAGGAGTATACTTTTATCTCACCATTTTCTAAAGTCACATTTATTTCAGTCTTATTTGCGTGTGTGCGTGCGTGCATGCTCCTTATTTTTTTATTTTTTTTTTTCCTTTTTGAATATTAGGTGTGTATTTTGTTTACATAGTTTGTTTTTGGAAAGATTGCATCAAAATTATACGTGTAAGTCTGCCCTTCACCCAGACACTGTGCACTGTGCCCAACAAGCATGAGTCTACCCAGTCCCTCTTCCCTCTCTTGGCTTGATTTTCATTGAAATTTACATCCGTATAGCACGTAAGTGGTAACCAACTAGCTTCAGTTTATTGTTGAGTGCATGTGTTCCTCCATTCTTGTGATGTTTCACTTAGAGGAATGGTTTCCAGTCTCCTCCAGGTTGTCACAAAAGATACTAGATCACCATTTTATCTACGGTTGAATCATAATCCATGGTATGCATATGCTAAGTTTAATTAATTCACTCATGTATTAATGGGCACTTGGAATATTTCCGTGTCTTTTCGATTGTGAGACATGAACAGAAACTTTTTAAATGAAGGCACACAAATGTCCAACAAACTCATGGAAAAAAAAAAAAATGCTCAACATCTCTAATTGTTAGGGAAGTGCAAATCAAAACCACAATGAGATATCACCTATCTCCAATGAAAATGGATCGTATCAAAAAGTCACAAAACAACAGATGCTGGCATGGATACAGAGAGAAAGCAACTCTCATACACTATTTCAGTCTTACTTAAATCACTTTTGTTTCTGGTCTCCATTATTAGGTGCCAACTTATAACAGAGACCTTATTGTCCTGTGGACAGCCAAACCAGTTAAGAGTGTCTTAGGATCTGCTGCAGGGATGCTCAAATAAGTTTCTGAGTCAATGGAAAGGTGGATGGGCAGATGGATGGATGGGTGGATGGGTGGATTGATAGAAGAATGGATGAACAGAGGACTAACTGGAAAGCTGGATGAAGATATAAATAGGTACATGGATATATGAAAGAGTGAATGGGTAGGGGTTGTGTGGATGAATGGGTGTGTGAGTGGGTGGATGGGTAGGTAGATGAATGGATGGTTGGATAAATGGTTGATGGATGGACAGACAAGTGGGTGGATGAGTGGATAGATTAATAGATGGTTGGATGGATGGTTGATGAATGGACAGACAAATGGATGGATGAGTGGATAGGTACATAGATGGACATAGGAGTAGGTGGATGGATAGATAGATGAGTGAATGGATTAATGGGTGGATGGATGGATGGATGGATGGATGAGTGGATAGATAGATAGATGGACATAGGGGTAGGTGGATGGATAGATAGATGAGTGGATGGATTAATGGGTGGATGGATGGATAGGTTGAGGAAGGGATGATTGGATAAATGTACAGATAAATGGATGGCTGAGTGGAGGGATGGATAGATAGATGGACAGAAGAGTGGGTGGGTGGATGGAAAAATGAATGGATGGGTAGGTAGATGACTGGATGGACAGATGGGTGAGTGCATGCATGAATGGATCAATGGACAGATGGGTGTGTGGATGAATGGATAAATGGATGGGTAGGTAGAGAAATGGATGGTTGGATAAATGGTTGATGGATGGACACATAAATGAATGCATGGATGGAAAGATGGGTGGGTGGATGGATAGATGAGTCGATGGTTAGATGGATGATTGGATGGAAATATGGGTGGGTATGTGAATGAATGGATGGATGGATGGATGGATGGATGGATGGATGGATGGATGGGTAGATGGATGGATAGATGGGTGAATGGGTGCGTAGGTAGATGACTGGATGGAAATGTGGGTGGGTAGTATGTGGATGAATGGATAGATGAATGGATGGATAGATGAATGACTGGATGGACAGATGGGTGGCTGAATAAATGGATGGATGGATATATGGACAGATGGATAGATGGGTAGATGGATGAATGGATGGATGGATGGATAGAAGGATGGATGAATGGAGCGATGGGTCTCAGGTCATCACACTGGAGCTCACACCCTGGGCTTTCCTGGGTCTCAGTCCTCACACTGGAGCTCACACCCTGGGTTCTCCTGGGTCTCAGGTCCTCACACTGGAGCTCACACCCTGGGCTCTCCTGGTCTCAGGTGCTCACACTGGAGCTCACACCCTGGGCTCTCCTGGGCTCAGGTACTCACACTGGAGCTCACACCCTGGACTCTCCTTGGTCTCAGGTCCTCACACTGGAGCTCACACCCTGGGCTCTCCTGGTCTCAGGTCTTCACACTGGAGCTCACACCCTGGGCTCTCCTGTTCTCATGTCCTCACACTGGAGCTCACACCATGGGCTCTCCTGGTCTCAGGTCATCACAATGGAGCTCACACCCTGGAATCTCCCTGGTCTCAGTCCTCACACTGGAGCTCACACCCTGGGCTTTCCTGGTCTCAGGTCATCACACTGGAGCTCACACCCTGGGCTCTCCTGGGTCTCAATTACTCACACTGGAGCTCACACCCTGGGCTCTCCTGGTCTCAGGTCCTCACACTGGAGCTCACCCCCTGGGCTCTCCTGGTTTCAGGTCCTCACACTGGAGCTCACACCCTGGGCTCTCCTGTTCTCAGGTCCTCACACTGGAGTTCACACCCTGGACTCTCCTCGTCTCAGGTCCTCACACTGGAGCTCACATCCTGGGCTCTTACTGGTCTCAGGTCCTCACACTGGAGCTCACACCCTGGGCTCTCTTGTTCTCAGGTCCTCACACTGGAGCTCACACCCTGGGCTCTCCTGTTCTCAGGTCATCACACTGGAGCTCACACCCTGGGCTCTCCTGGGTCTCAATTACTCAAACTGGAGCTCACACCATGGGCTCTCCTGGTCTCAGGTCCTCACACTGGAGCTCACAACCTGGGATCTCGAGGGAAACAGTGAACACTCGGGTGGAGAGCGCGTGGGGGGGCGTGGGCTGATGTGGGCAGGGGGGGGGG